>BJCM01266147.1:0-23286 GCA_018326385.1 Flaveria bidentis | reverse complement strand
CTGAAGACATCAGCTGGACAACAGCTGAAGACATCAGCTGTTGTGCTCAGCTGTTGTGTTCATAAAACTGCTGAAAGTTTTTATAAAACTACTGAAAAGAGCGCGTTATAAACTACTGAAAAAGTTCTTTATAAAACTACTGAAAGAGCTCTATATAAACTGATAGTATTCGTGAGTCAATTAGGGTTGTTACAGTTTGTTATTCTTGTTGCGCTCTCACAGTCTTCGTCTTCGTCTTCGATCTAGGGTTTGTTCCCTGTTGTATTGTCTTCAGTCTGTAAGTTTGTTTGTATTTGTTTCCACAACAACAGATACGTAATCGGTTGTTGTATTCTGTAAGATCTTCAACAAAAGTTGAAGATCTAAGGTTTGGTTGGGGTTTTTTGGGTTGGTAACTAATAAAAGTTTTTCACACCTGTTTTGTCGCTATATCTGGAGTTGTTCATGTTTATGAGATTGCATGTTGATTAGATAGTTTGATTTGTGTTTTTTACAAAAACATCCCGATAAAACATGAGCGACCAAATTCTATCAAAAAGGATAGAACTAATATAACCTAAAACCTGATAAAATCCTTGCACGAACACAACATAAAGCAACTAGAATATAACCCTTAAACAAACCTAGGGCGGTTGTGACTGAAAACTAACACCTTTGGAACCTTTGGGTTTTTGTTGAAAGTTTGGAGAGAGTCAGTTGTATCACTTGAGTCATCATCGGAAGGGTCAAACTCATAATTGTTAATATCATAGCTTTGTTTGTTTCTATCTGGCATTGTAGGGGTTGCATCAGATGTGTCATCTGAACTGTCAATCCCAACAACCTCGTTCCACTTCTAATTTGACAGATTTGCAGCTCTTTTTTTTTGCTTGTCTGGTAATCCTGATAAAAAATTAAAGTCAACACACAAGAGGACCAAAGGGTTAGCCCATTAGAAATATAAGCAAACAATAAAAAAACATAAACTATTGTATATATATAAACTAAAACAAATCACCTCAACACTAAATTCACGAGAAAGCTACGACACATAAACCTTAAGATATTGTGTGTAGTTAAGAACCTTCAAACTCTCATCATTTTCATGTGTTGTAATTAAACAAATGCTTCCATTAGAAGGCCTAAAAACAGAAAACATAAAGACATTACAAAAGCTCTACAGAATAATGAGCTAACTTTGGACTTTTGATAATAACTCATATTTTCCTTCCAAACAAGGCTTTTGCTGGATTTGTTGTCCATCTTGGAATATCATGAAGAATGGTTGAAACTTTTTTCCTAGATGCACTACTCTGCTTTTTATAGGCAGAATAGAATACAACTGCTCACCCCACTATATTTTTTATGTCAAAATGAGATGCATTATTGACCAATTAGCTTTTGTTTGGACTGTCTGTTTAAACAGTCTGACAGTTTCTAAGTTAGTGGGGTGAATTTTATTAAATAAGGCCGATTTAAATCATTGGAAAACCGCTGAAAATATTGTTTTATTGAATTTATATAAAAAATCAAGGCTGTGTAAATGGCTAAACATTCTAAACATATATGAGATTATGCAAAGTAATCATTTTATTTTGAGTAAGGGAGCACAAATGACTCCTAATCAATACTGTTGCATCAATTGATTTTAAAGAGTGTATCTATCAATCCGGGCAGACTAATGTTACAAATTAGATAAAAAGATTATGCCAGAAACCAGAAAAAATATATAAGAATATGCAACGTGGTTTAATTATATTTATACAACATGTAGTAAAAATAAGATACAAACTGTTGTTCACATTACAAAATAAAAAACATGTGTATTATTCCAAAAAGTTGTACATTTCATATGATCTATAAAGTGTTAGTGCTTTATATGAATTTGGAATTACATAAAAAATTTAACATTTCATGTAGCATATAAAGAGATACTATCTCCAACATTATTATAACAAACACAAGTTAAAATTTATCTAGAGTAGGTAACTTTAAAAAATGTAAATCAATCTATACTTTATAACACAAGAATATAAAATAACCATAAAATTGTCCACCACACCCGTTACAAAATAATAGCAACACGTTTTTTTTTGTTTTATTTTTATTTTTGTTGTACAATCGTGTATATATTATTAAGTAACCTATAGTAACAGGTATTACTATTTAGACATTATCCGATAACATCTCACTCTATAATCATTAAATACTTATATAATCACTCATTAGTTATTAACTAAATATAAAAACCTCTTTAATCGTTCAATAATTGTGTTTTTCATATACACGTATTATTGCTAAATTAGACATTTTTTATTCAACTTATCTTTCATAAGTATATTTTTAAATATAGTTTATAAATGTTTATCAATAAATTATATAGTTGTTTCAGTTTTTTTAAATACCATTTTAAGGTAAGCTTTATATATGTCACTTTTATATATTTTTTTCTTAAAAGTATGTTATAAAAAATTCAGTCCAACATGCATCGTCTGACATGAGTATATTACATGTGTGTGTGTGTGTGTGTATATATATATTAATTTTCAAAAACATTATGAATCTTCGTAGATTATGTTGACTATTTATACTTTATAAAATATTAAGGTGCACTGGAATTTATTTTTAATTGTAAATGTTCTTGTTTTATCTATTTTAAATTGTTCAACTTATATAATCTATTTTTTGTGTTCTTTCTCATAGGATGTTTGATATTAATAACAAAAACTTCTATTGATATACAATAAAATATTAACTATTTATACTTTATAAAATATTAAGGCACACTGAAATTTATTTTTAACCATAAATGTTTATGTTTTATGTATTTTAAATTGTTTAACTTATATAATCTATTTTTTTGTGTTCTTTCTCATAGGATTTTCTGATGTTAATAACAAAAACTTCTATCAATATACAATTTAAAACTTATTTACTAAATTAATAAATTTTCTTAAAAACTTAGAATTTTTAAATAGAAAATAATAAGTACTATGTTGCAATTAATGTATAACACTGACGTGAATTTCTTTCATTCCTACAATTGACTTCTTTGTAACACTTCTTTGTAACAGCACCTACAATTGATTACTTTAAGTAAAACACCAAACATTTAAATTAGTAAAACATAATCAAAACAAATAACACATACTTATATTTAAAAAGCTTATTGTGTAATACATAAAAACTATGATCTAACCATACAGAAAATTGAAGTGCTAAGAAACTAAATATCAAAGAAAGACAAACACTTATCGACAAACACATTACACTTCCTCTTTACTTGTAGACCCATTAAAAAGTTTTCTTTTAACATAACTGTTTCTTTTTTGTTTGTTGAATCGATGGGACTGATCTTCTCAAGGCTGAGTGGTATGGCTGACTTTGGAGCACCTACACTTGTTTGTATTGTAGTACCACTCGATTATACCAAGGTAGCGATGGTATATAATCCAGACATTGATGGATCTGTGGAAATTACATGCCATGGCCTGTATAATATCAGACCATATGTTGTTTCTTGAAACCTTTTAATACCCACCCCTTTTATGTACTTTCATATATAGGTTAAACAGATCGATACTTCCTTCAGGCTGCAACCCTTCTGGAACCGGCCATTCAACACCAATCTTAAAAAAAAGGAGAAGAGCATCCAATAAACAACCTCATAAAACACACATTTATAAGAATCAGGGTTTGCCATAACAATATCATAATTATTCAACAACTATAGAAACTACAATGCATCTACTATTGATGTAATTTATTTGCTCAATTTACTTTTCACTTGTAAAGAATTCAAACGAACAGAAAAGTACCATTAACAATATACATTATAATGATTTCATATTGATTTTGTAACCACGATAAAACAACATATTATAGCAGGATGATGTACAAAACTGAAATTGTTTTATGCTAATTAGGCTTCTTATCCCAGGACTTTGGACGTGAGATGAAGATGCGAAGGATCCTCCCATTGAAATCTCGTCTGTTATTTGATCCAGGAATAAAAATGCAAGAGCAACACAACAAGTTAGGGTTGCTTTTATAAATGACGACTTACGATTTATCTGGGTATAAAAAATAAAAGAGCAACCAAGCAGGTAAGGACTGCTTTTATAAATAACACTTACAGTTAGAGGGATAACTGCAACCCACATTTCACAACCTGCTAAGATGTGGAGTGCTGCAAAAACCACTAGTAACCTCCCCCGAATGATTGTAATTGCAGTGGATAATGCTACGTGGATAGGTTCTAGAAGGTTGTATATTCGTTGCCGCAAAAACTACCAGTAACCCCTTTTGAACCACCATAACTCCTGAAAACCAATCTGTAACCGTAAAAACTATCGAGTTTAAAGGGTTAGGATTTAGTTTCATCCCGATCCAATGGTCCAGATTGATATTACTGATGGTTATACTCATTGCTGGTAATAAAATATATAATTGTTAAAACAAATAAAAATGATTAAATAAACATATCCAAAACTTAAAATATATACAAGATATATTAAAACATATAAAAATTAAACATTTTTTCAAAAGTCATTTCGATCTTGTTCATTACCGATAACCAGACTTCTCACACGATAAACTCGCGCTCTCACTAACCCCACATCTTATTGATTGTTTCATCTTACGACTTTTGTCCATCTTGGCTTCAAAGGGTCGAGGTTCATTTTATTATTGAGACGATCAAATCGGTTGCCTATCTTTTTTTTTGAACGGTCAAAGAATAATTTTTAAGCCCCCGATCACCCTGGTAAACCTATTGGCGAAAGGCCACACATGCCCGCGAATACAGACAACGCTGGTGACCCAACTCGCCCACCATTCCAAGGGAAACCCACTACCCAAAGACCCACGTGGTAAAACCCTTGGTCCACTTAAAACATTTTGTACTTAATGAGATTTCAACCAATTACCTCCACTTTGAAAAGTCATAAGATGTCTCATCTTAAACCATTTGATCTAGGACCCATCGACCGGTTGCCTATCTTTAGTCTTTACCAATGGTATGAATTTGATTGTGATCCGGTTCGAATGCGGCCGAACCCATGCCGGTTCTTCTCAAGGGTTTCTAGAATCCAACGAATTCAAAGCCATTGGTTGCAGTAGCCATCACACTTTGCATCTAGTTCCCACGAAATTGGAGCAGACATATTATTGTCTGACTTCCACTACCTTCTTTCACGTGTCTATTTCTCTTACATTTCCCGCTGCAAACGTGGATCTTCTTCCATCAAGAGATCTTTCCCCTCTTTCTTCCCATAAACCCTACTTTCGTCACCCATTTTCCCTCGAATCTTGCACCAAAATCCTAAAAAGATCGAGATTTCAGAACAAAATCCGCAATTTGATCGACATGGGGTTTCATTAAAGATTGAAATGAACGATTTTAGATCGAAATTGGGGGTTGAAAGTGGTGGATTGTATTATTACGGAGTATGCACCGCCGGTGGAATGTTCAGCGCCGGCGCCACCCATCTCGCCGTCACACCTCTTGATGTGTTGAAAGTCAATATGCAGGTTGAATACCCTTTTCATCAACACAATTCTTGAATTAGGGTTCTTCATGAACTACTGTTAATCATAACTGTCAATTCTGCAAATTATCTGACTATGATGTGATATAAACTGACCCCATGATCCCAAATTGTTAAAACGTATAATCCTGTTCTAGTGATTGAGTTGTATCAGTTTCTTTAATTTAGGTGAATCCAATCAAGTTTCATAGTATTGCTTCTGGTTTGAGTATTCTTTGGAGAGAAGAAGGTCCATCTTCTTTGTGGAGAGGTTGGTCTGGAAAGCTATTCGGTTATGGTGTTCAAGGGGGATTCAAGTTTGGTCTTTATGAATTCTTCAAACAAAGATACACAGACGTGCTGGCAGGTGAAAGACAGAGTGTCGTGTTCTTCCTCAGTAGCGCGTCTGCTCAAGTATTTGCTGATGTGGCTCTTTGCCCGTTTGAAGCTGTGAAAGTTCGTGTCCAAACGCAGCCCAATTTCGCCAAGGGTTTGTCTGATGGCTTCCCAAAACTATATGCACGAGAAGGAATCTCGGGGTATGTTAAATGCAGTTCATGGATTTCAAGAACTTGTATGTGTTTATGTTTATGAAATATAAACTAGTTGTTTATGATTGATTGCAGCTTTTACAAAGGACTGCTTCCGCTTTGGGGGCGTAATCTTCCATGTAATATATGTTTATGATTTATTTTGGCACTATTTTGATTCAAATCCTGGTTAACTTTGTGTAAAGTTGTGGGTTGTGACAGTCTCAATGATCATGTTTACCACATTTGAGCATTCAGTTGATCTTATTTACCGAAAGTTGGTTCAAAGGAGAAAAGAAGAATGCTCGAGGGCTCAACAGCTAGGTGTGACGTGCGTAGCGGGATATACAGCTGGGGCAGTGGGTACCATAGTTTCAAACCCTGCAGATAATATCGTTTCATGTCTATATAACAAAAAGGCCAACACTGTGCTGCAGGTATGCTTAGTGTTAAACAGATGGGCTATTAGATATTCAAGATTCTTATACGCATAATGTTTTCAGGCTGCAAAGAACATTGGGCTGGTGAATTTGTTCACTAGAAGTCTTCCAATAAGGGTTGCACTCGTGGGCCCTGTTGTGACGCTGCAGTGGTTTTTCTATGATTCGATTAAAGTGCTTAACGGGCTGTAAGTATCATTTCCTTCAGAAATGTTAACAACCTGTAAATCAACATTTTGTAGCTAAGATGTATTATTGTATCTTGTTCTAATGTTACAGGCCTACGAGTGGAGGGCAAAGCAGAGGTAGAGAACGAGGCGCATTAAGCGAATTATAACTGTCAATAACCAGATGCCGGTTGTATCCATCTGAAGGATTTGATGGGCGCATTTATTGATTAAAAATTTAAACAGCAATTTGTATTGAAGATGGGTGGTATTTGTTTTTTGTTTAGATATGTAGTTCAGTTGAGATGATTAGATTTAGAAAAAAGCAAAAGGGTTTACTTTATGCAGATATAGTGAAATCCAATAAAGAAAATGATATTCCTTCATCTGTTTTGTGATGATTAGTGGAAACTTGAGTATCATTGCTTAATTTGTGGTTTACTTATCTGTTTATTAGGAATTGATTCGTACACCAAAAGTATTTACTTAACAAAAATGAACGCTAATATATTTGTTTATCGTTTATGTGTTTTGTCTGTTAAATTGTGGGCTCATTTATAGCTCTACTATATCATAACATCTTATGTCTGAAATAATTTGTCGTAGTACACAAGGTTGTTCTCCCATCTTTAATGCTTCAATTTGTTTTAATGTAAGGGTGGTAATTTTTGGCATAATAAAAACATTACACAAAATTAATCAGGGGTTGTCATATATAACCCGTTTTAATAAATATGTTGTGTTTGGGTTGACATGTTTAACCTGTTTAATTAAACAGGCCGACTCATTAATTTGTTTAGCTAAACATGTTAATATGTCAACGTAGAGGTGCACATAAACAACTTGTTCTATAACCTAACCTAGCTACTCGACTTTGACCTGGACCTTTTCCAAACCGATATGAGCAGGAACCGGTCCTTACTTGAAAGAATTGCCAGTTTCAAACTGGTTCTTTTCCTTGTACAAACTGGTTGAATTGTTAATTGGTTCCAACCTAGTCTGAAAATAAACTAGTTCATAATTTGAGCTACACATTCCTAGCCATCACACGACTTTATAGACATTATATGATTGTTTGGAGCTTTTTATGGACCATATTCCCTCGTATGTTAGTATAAACAAGTGTGAGATGTATTGGTTGATTAACACACTATGTCAACCTTATCGTTGTGAGAGTTTCACCTTACAAAAAACTTATTTTGACCAAAGATAAATTATTTCCTACTCGAACCGGTTCCGAAAAAAAAAACTTATTTAGGGCGACTCTATGTCAATCTGTTTACAGATCATTTAACTCATTTGTTACAACTTACCAACCCGTTTTACACATTTACAAATTGATTACTACCCATCAATATGTTTGACACGCCTATATAGATTGATTAAGCATGTTATATTCCGGTTACATGATTTGAAATGTGGCCAATTTGAAATTTATGTTTCCAAATCCAATAAAGTGAGTCGTTTGAGGTTAAACAATTCAACTTATTAACTAAAAAGTAAAAACCCGCTAATCCGTCTTGAATCTTAATTCTTGTATTGCACTTGTTTTAAAAAGAAAAGAAAAAGGGAAAAAAAGAATAGAATGGGAGAAAGTCAAAGCGGGTTAGAAGCGGGTCAGCACGAAGAACCCCATCATCCAATTCATCCGATTTTCACTCGTCAAGAACAGGGGAAATCAAGTTTCATATCCAAAATCATCACAAAACGCTCCAAAAAGCAACCATCATCATCATCATCAT
The DNA here is from genome assembly GCA_018326385.1 of Flaveria bidentis. Classification (NCBI taxonomy): domain Eukaryota; kingdom Viridiplantae; phylum Streptophyta; class Magnoliopsida; order Asterales; family Asteraceae; genus Flaveria; species Flaveria bidentis. The sequence continues at coordinate 14,900 of BJCM01266147.1, read as the reverse complement.
CATCATCATCATCATCATCATCATATTTCAAGATTTCCCATTTGAGGTTTGTCACAAATCATCGAATTTCAAATCTTTGTTGTCGTTTTCAACGATTGTTCATATTGGTTTCACCTCGATCATAAAAAAAGAAAAACAAAACACGTAGTTTGCTTAATTGATCATGCGGTTATTTATCCGATCTGTAACAAGTTTCTTTCAGTTTATGTTTTGTAATAGTTATGATCATCGTCTCCGTCGTCATGCCTGTAACTTCTTGCATATGACTCTGTTTTCATTCAGATATTTACGCAAAAAGTTGGCTGATTGGTTGGAATCCACATTTGTTTGCGGTTAATTTGATGATTTGACAGAATCTTGATTGTTTTTATGGGCAATTCATGCCGTGGATCTCTTGGAGGAAAAGACGTTAAGAGCTTCGATCAACCTAAACGCCGATCAGTCACCGGAAAACGCCCTTCTTCCGGCCAGATTAACAACTTCAACCGTCAAAACTTTACTGTTACATCCCAAGAATCACCCAACAACTCAAACCGCGATCCGAACCCCCAAATTGTTGCGAAACAAGACGACACCATGAACCGCCATGGCAGTGCAAATCAAGCTTTCTATGTTATCGGGCATAAAACCGAAAACATTCGAGATCTTTATACATTGGGTCAGAAACTGGGTCAGGGTCAGTTTGGAACAACATACTTATGCACTGAGAATTCATCTGGTATAGATTATGCTTGCAAATCAATATCGAAGCGTAAGTTGATTTCAAAAGAGGATGTTGAGGATGTGAGGAGGGAGATTCAGATCATGCACCATTTGGCTGGACACTCGAATATTGTCACCATTAAAGGCGCGTATGAGGATCCTTTATATGTTCATATTGTGATGGAGCTTTGCAATGGGGGTGAATTGTTTGATAGGATCATTCAAAAGGGGAATTACAGTGAGAGGAAAGCTGCTGAATTGATCAAAATCATAGTTGGTGTTGTGCAGGCGTGCCATTCACTTGGAGTTATGCATCGCGATCTGAAGCCTGAAAACTTTTTGTTAGTTAACAAAGATGATGATTTTTCGCTCAAGGCTATTGATTTTGGGCTCTCAGTTTTCTTCAAACCAGGTGATCTTTATAGAACAGTTGGTATCAAGAGTTCTTCTTTGCTTTGTATTTTGTTTCCAACTTGTAACTGAAATTTATTTGTAACTGTAAACAGGTCAAATATTCACAGATGTTGTTGGCAGCCCGTACTATGTTGCCCCTGAGGTGTTGCTGAAGCATTATGGGCCAGAAGCCGATGTATGGACCGCTGGGGTGATACTATACATACTTCTAAGCGGCGTACCTCCGTTTTGGGCTGGTAGGTGTTATATATCAGCTAGATATGTACATTTTGGATTTCGTTCTGATAAGTTTTGTCGATTTCATTTAATCGTTTATGCAGAAACACAACAAGGAATATTTGATGCGGTTTTGAAGGGAAGTTTGGACTTTGAATCTGACCCGTGGCCTCTTATATCTGACAGTGCAAAAGATCTGATTAGAAAGATGATATGCTCTCGGCCTTCTGATCGCTTAACTGCTCATAAAGTTCTATGTATGCTTTCTTACTTGTTATAGATCATATTTTCTTGGCTTTCTAAAGTAGCTACGGTGTTGGTCTGTCTATTCGTTCATGGTGTGATATGTTATTATTTATTACCATCATCAGTATCATATTGGGATATCTGTGGTTACAAACAATGTGCAGGTCATCCTTGGATATGTGAAAATGGAGTTGCGCCCGACAGAGAACTTGATCCAGCGGTTCTTTCTCGTTTGAAGCAATTCTCAGCAATGAATAAGTTGAAGAAGATGGCTTTGCGGGTATGTAGACGTATAGTAATACGTAGATAGGCATATGGGAGAATTTCATTTATCTAGAAAAAGATATTTGCAAATGGTACTTATGTTCTGGGCTGGTCTAGTGGGCTCCAAGCCATCCCTGATCAGCCGATTAGGTTGACCCAAAGTTCTGTTATACTGAAAGTTCTCATAACAAAACTTTGGGTCAACCCACACCAACACTCAATCTTTATAGCAACAATATTTAATCTTTGTTTTATATGAATTTAGGTTATAGCTGAGAGCTTGTCAGAAGAAGAGATTGCTGGTTTAAGGGAAATGTTCAAGGCAATGGATACTGATAACAGTGGTGCAATTACATTTGATGAACTAAAAGCCGGTTTAAGAAAGTTTGGTTCTACATTAAAAGATACAGAAATACGGGCTCTTATGGATGCAGTAAGATTATTATTCAACAACCTTAATATGTACCAAAATTATGGGGGGAAAAAACAGCTAAACGTATTAGTTTTCAGGCTGACGTGGACAACAGTGGGACAATCGACTATGGAGAATTTGTAGCAGCTACGATTCATCTGAACAAACTGGATCGCGAGGAACATTTGGTGGCGGCATTTCAGTATTTTGACAAAGATGGAAGTGGTTATATTACACTTGACGAACTTCAACAGGCATGCACTGATCATCACATGACTGATTTTCTGGTGGAGGATATTATCAAAGAAGTTGATCAAGATAATGTGAGTGCAAAAGATGAAAATAGAATAGTATCAAAGCATCAAAATTGTTATTTTTAACAAACAAACAAACGTAACTAGTAAATCTCACTCGTAACAAAGCTATTTGTTTGGTCGGGGAGGAAACATTTATAACACGTGTGGTTAATTTTCAGGATGGAAGGATTGATTATGGGGAATTTGTGGCGATGATGACAAAAGGAAACGCAGGAATTGGTAGACGAACGATGAGGAACAGTGTGAATATTAGCATGAGAGATTCACCGAGGGCGGTCTATTCACCAAGGGCGGTCTAGTAGGCTTTGTAATCTTTTCTTGTTGTTCAAGTAGCTGTATTTTGTGGGAGATTTGCAGTTTGTTTGGTTCATGTAGAACAGAGATCAGTGAACAAGTTGCAGCTGCAAACTGTTGCTTGGGGTTGAAAGCAAAAAAAACAAAATATGAACTTCATTCTTGTAAACACTTGTTAATAAATATTTTACTAAACCAAGAATCTGAATCTTTTAAGCTGAAAGAAGAAAGTAACATGGGTTTGCTTCTATTCTTTCCTGTAAATTCTCTGTACCACTTATTTTATATAATTAAGCAACATAAAAAGACAAAGAATTTCGAGAAACAAAACTACAATATGTTTTTCAATAGATTCAATCAATGAATGCTTGCATCAAAACAAAAATATGAAAAAATCACATAAACACAACAGACCTTGCAGAAGAACCCATCTTCAAAACTCATCTGTTATCCTCAAATGGCGGAACTGTAAGAACCCGAACGGATGGTCTGAGGAAGTCCGGCATGATCAGCTCCGACGAGCCTCCGGATCTCCGATCGGAGCTTATACAGAATATGTCTCCAGCTCCCTTTGTTGTGACAACCGAGAACAGAGGTCTCTTCTTGATTCATTTCAAGATCCTGTGCGAACACTGGTTTTCTTGAGAGGATCCATTCCCACCCACGATCCCACCAGCTCTTGACGGAGATTGACGCCGATGCCCCCATTGAAGACACTGATTTGGAGCTCCGCAACGCCCATGCGGCGGTGGATGACATCGTCGGCGGCTGGATCTGGAATGACATGGCGGAGATTCTCCGCCGCATTCCGTCGGGGGAGGTGTGTGTGGGGTTGTGGGAGACTGGGAGGGATTTGGGTTTGTGGAGGCTCTGCAACATGTTGGTCATGGTGTTGAGCTTAGAGGAAGAAGATGAAGAAGAAGATGATGCAGGTGAAGATGAAGGGGAGATGAAGTAGAGCTATAGAGGGGTGTGTGGGATCCATCCATCACATTCAATTACCAAACATATACATGGAATCACATATGCAATTCTATACAACTGTTATTCCCATGTGATGCTTGTAATTTTATGCATTTATTATATATAAAGGTGCGGCGTACTTTTTTAACAACAATTTATTTTACATATCAGCAAATTTTATATTTTTACAGATTTAATTTTATATTATACTAGCCTAACCACCCGTGTGTTACACGAGTTGAAAAAACTTACATTTCATGTAAATAATAATAAGTGATTTATGCATGTTAATATAATAAAAAAAATTTATGCAAGATAATATAAGACAACAATGTAAAAAGAATATAACGAGTAATAAAATATATTTGCTTATAACGTGATACGTAAAAAACTTTAATACATTGTACGAAATATAAAAATTTTACAAATCTCTAAAAACCTCCTTATATACAACATTTGGCGTTTTATTTGTAGTCTCACCATTCTCTTCCAATATAACCATCTTTAATTCATCTCTTCTCTTAACTCGTGACAATGTGACGTAAAGCTGCCCATGTGTGAAAACTGGTTGTTTTAAAAACAAACCAACTCTTGATAAAGATTGACCCTGGCTCTTATTTATTGTCATGACAAAACAAACAGTTAAAGGAATTTATCTTCTTTGAAACTTAAAAGGTAGCCTATTGTCAGTTGGTATCAATGAAATTCTAGGAATAAAAGTACGTTTTCTAATGTTACTCCCAGATATAACCTCTGCTTCTATAACACATTTTCATAATGATACGACTTGTAAACGTGTTCCATTACATAAGCCACTTTTTTTATCAATATTTCTAAGAAGCATGACCGGAACACCGACCTTTAACACTAACATGTGATTGGGCAATTCGCCAAGTTTTATACCATTGAGTATATCTGGAGAATATAAACTTTCATATAAATTAGAATTCATCATTTTTGTTTGACATATTGAATCAAAACTAAGATATTTCATTTCTTCACCCGAGAAAATTGAAAACAATTTTTCATTTATCTCATAGTGAAAAATAAATCTTTCTCATCTTGTAAAAGAAAAAATTTAACATAAAAAATCAATAACACGAGGTAATTAAATGTTATGAATTTGAGAATAATCATATTTTTAAAGAAAATACAAACTGTAGATCCTGAATTGTGATGTTAATTTTTTTGCTTAGTTTCTCCTTCTTGGTTGTATAACTTTTAAGTTCTCCAACCTCAATAACAAAACTGAAGACATCTACATTTTATTGTATAAAAATTATTTAGGAAAACTTATCAAAAAATATAAATTATAATTTTAATTAAAATATATGATACAATGTTAATCGTTTTTACCTAGTGGTTGTTCGTCCGGCAAGGTCTTTTCAACAATCTGCTCAAATTGTGTAAAAGAGAAACCGTATTCCGAGCCAGAGAAGTCATGACAGATTTTCACTTTAGTGTCTAGCTGGATTCCATTTTTTTTTCTATTTTCAACGTAACGGTACTTGGTTTCATTTAGAGCAATTCCAGGTTTGCGAATTAAATAACAACTTGAATTAAAATGATAAATTATTCAAATTGAGAAAGAAGTAAACATAAAATATCGAACTTAGGAAACCACTTCTTCAAAATGTTACCTTGCATTGTTGTACCCTTAAACGAAAGAAGCTAAAATATTTATATATAAATATAGACTGCAAGTAAATGTATGTTTTTTTAAAATGTCATATGAACAAAGTATAAAATTATAAGTTGATCTAACCTCCTCGTCCACACTAGTGGTCAATATCCATCAACTAGAAAATCGATCTTTCAATTATAAACTCAATAGAGTACCAATATGATGGGTTGTTATACTTTGGCCTTTTCAAAAGCCGAATTATGCGAACCTTGATAGTGTAATCACGTCGTACTATATCCAAATCCTTCAACAAAGTAACCTCAGTTTCCGATACTGACCTGCTTATTAAGAATAATGTAAATGTATGATGCATGATAAGTATGAAATTATAATAAAACGTATTAAATATTAACATTACTGGAAAGTTTGAACAATGTTTGATGCCATAATAGTACTATTATAGGAGATAAATCGAAGTGTCCTATTGAAAAATGATTAGCAATGATATGGAATTTAATGATGTAGTATTAGTACATATATAAGAAAAATGTTTACTAATTTAGGGAAGTAATATACTTTAGTATAGCCGACGGTTAATTTAGCCAATAATTTACTATAAAAATCTGACACGAATCCTCTACTAAAAGTATCCAATGATTCTAATAAATTTAGTTTATATATGTCATATGATTTGAATTTTAAAGATTAGTTAAGAAATTATAAACTAACTTAAAAATGATTTACAGGTATATTTCATATTCTAAGAATGATTTGCAAGAATATCATTGATTCTCTTATAATAATTACTTTATCTAATATAATTTATTTTAAGCATGATTTGAATGAATATATTTATTTAAAAAAATTATTCTAATCTTTTGCAAATATTTTCCTAATATACTTTTAGTTATATTTGGTTATATAATGATGATTGAAATCAGTTATATTTTATAAATTATGGAAAATATGTACAGTTCTAAAAATAAAATATACATAAATATGGAAAGATATTTAAATATCGTTTTGGATTGTTAATATTAATCTTAATCGAATATAATATTCATAATAAGTGGTCATTAATTAAGGAAAAAATATAAAGTAAATAATCTTAAGATGTATAAAAAATAATAAGTTAAATGTTTAAATAAGAAGATGACCGTTTGTATTTTTTTATATGTTTAAATTAATGTCTAAGGTTCTTTGAGATTAAACAAAATATTAAACAAAATATATCATCCATAAAAATAGTTTTGTGGTATAAAAATCTAAACGAACAGAAATAAATCTTATTGAACATGATATAAAATAACTACATACAACGATTCAAAACATACAAAGGACAATATGAAAGAAAATAAATGGGGAGGTTAGACACTATATCAGAAGGTTTGAGCCCGTGTAAAACGATTCAATATTCACAAAAAACCATGAAAATTCCTGTAACATAATATGCAAAACACTGAATTATAAAATATAAACACTTAACTAAGTCGTGCGTTGTCCGCGAAGATACAAATCAAATAAGAAAAACAAAAAATATATTAACAAAATTGGCAAAACAAAGGAATATACAAAAGGAATGAATAAAGTTTTTTTAAAGTTGTAATTATTAAGCGGAACATGTAAAAGATTATGAAATCACAGGTTGGAAGTGGTACCATCAGGTTTATTTCAACTTTTTGTGTTAGGTACCTACAAAGAATATAATGGACAATATATATATAGCAAAAAATCCTACAGTAAAGAAACATATGAAACAACTAAAATGTAAAAAATACACCCCTTCAACTAAAAAATTAAGATACTCTAAAAAATCTCAGAGTAAAAAATCAAAAGTGCCGATGAACAAAAAACCAGATAGCCTTCGATCAAAAGTGTGCAGAAGTACCCTCTTTCAAGAACATAAAAGAGAAAATCAATACAACACTATGATGCTATAACTAATGAATCTTACATATATCTCAAAGTACTAACTAACAAAGAAAACATATATCAACAGAATTGTAAACGTATGAACTTCAAATCACGGGAAATAATTAGGGCTATCGAATCAAGTTACCACAAGATTACATGAAGCATCAACACTCGACTCGGAGATTCGAGTGTAAGCGTATGAACTTCAAATCACGGGAAATAGACGATTAAATAAACCAGAACGATTAAATAAACGTACGGAGATTCGAGTGTAAACGTATGAACTTCTAATCGATTGTAAACCTGAACGAATTACCACATTCAACGATTAAATAAACGTACGGAGATTCGATGTAGGATCATATCACGGGAAATCTTAAATGCCTACCTTAGAACTATGATGAACTTCAAATCAAAATGATTAGATGTTAGATACAGATGAAATCATATGTTAGATCGAAGAATTGCTTCTTGTGTCGAATGGATGAAAACATGGAAAGCGGCTCTAGGAAAGGTATAATGAAATTAGGGTTACAACTTTGCTTTTGGGCCTATTTAAGTTAACCCGTTTGGATGATGGGTCGGGTTGTATAACCCGCGTGTTTTTTTTAAAACACCTTATGGAGATGCTATGTGAACAAACTTTAGAGGAAAAATTGTCATGTGGCAATGCAATTATTGAAAAATGGACATGTGGCTGAAATAGATTTGATTTATTATATATGAAGATTTATAAAAAATAATCGTCAATGACAATATACTACAAGATTATGGCTTTGTAAAGGATTTTTGACATAGAAGCGTAGAAGGATTTACAAATAACACATGTTTAGGTTATCTTTATCTATAAGGGTATACATCTATTCTTTCTGGTTTTACATCAACTACCCAGATATATTATATTTCCTCACCCTCATTCTTTTTCCTCTCTGTCATTTCTTCTCTTTTTTGTTACAAAGTTTTCGATGTTTAGATGTCTAGCAAGACGGATTTATTGTTAGGTCGGGTCTCTGAATAAATTTTTTAATAGAAATAAATAGGGTGATCGAAATATTTTGGATTTTTAAATGTGAAAATGGGTTTGTTAAGTTGCTAAATTCATAAATGGTGGAATACATCTTTACATCTTGCTACATGGGAGTGCTTCCGTTGGTTTTCATTAGATCACGTAGTTATTTATTTATTTAGTCCACTTTCTCTTGGTGTTTTTATTTTAACTTCTAGCTAAACGTTGTATTATGTTTTACTTATAAAGATATTTTACTGTTTAAAAAATTAAACTCAATACACGGTTCTAATGAGTTTTGAAACAACGTGTTATATACATCATACAAGCACATGCTTGTAATTCGAAAAACTTGAATAATAAGTTTCCTAATACGAACAAAAGGTCAAAAGTCAAAACTTTATGACTCGGTTTGAAATTTTCTAGTCAGCTAACCCAATTTTGACTTTCTGAATCCACTAAACCTCAAATAACTTCGGCCCAACTAAGCCCATATAACCGATTCAGGCCCATCAAACGAAAACGAATACAAATCGGACCCACCCACGACCCATTATTCATCTTAATCGGATCTCAACGTCTTTTCATGCACGCTCACCAACTAAACCTATCATGCCGTCGGAGAAACAAAGTTGACGCTATTTGGTAAGAACTCCTACCGCCGATCGAAATCAACAACACTCAATTGAGCTTCAATTTCAATTTCAATTTCAATTTCAATTTCATTGATGGAGGTGGAGTGTATGAAAGCCTGCATGAGAAAACTCGCTATTTGGTACACCCCCAATTTCAAACCCATCATCACCCACGATGAGCTCGATCACATCATGTCTACCCTAGGGTTCCACCCTCTGCCACCAGTTACCACCGCCTCCGCCGCCGTGTGGAAGGAGTACTCGTTTTCTGCCGCCGGAGCTTTTCTCGCCGGATCTCCGTCTCCGCCGCCTCGTCCCCGCCTTCCGTACCCCAGAATTGACGGATTACATGTGAATACTTACCGCTCGTTTTTGGAATCGCTTGAATTTTACCTCCGTATGAGCAATATCTCTGATCTGTTTCATATTCGGTGAGTTTCTCGCTTACTGTTTCTTTCCCCCTTTGTTTTGTTTGTCGATTTGTGGATGTATATGCATCCCAGAAGCTTTTGCTGTTGATTATGATTGCAATCAGTGTTATTTTTGTAAGCAAGAACCCATTACCAATTTTCAATTTTGCCTTTGAAAGGTACTAAGGTTAACTTTAAATTTAGGTCCTTTTTGGTAATCAAGAAGTTATTGCTTGTTTAAGCTCACATTCTTGATAAACACATTCAATTCTTCCATACAATGATGATGGTCTGGAAGATGATTAAGTTCTTTGTAAGAATCATTGTATGCTTTCAATTCTTCCATACAATGATGATGGTCTGGAAGATGATTAAGTTCTTTGTAAGAATCATTGTATGCTTTAGTTGGTAATGCAGCCATTGATGTTTAATTGGTACTCCAGTCATATATTGGGCTTGTTTACAGGGGAATGCCATTGCACCATGCTCATGATAGGCGTCACAGGTGGTTGCGAATGATTGGAGACGACTTGGTGTATGTGTACAGAGACGGAACTGTGGACTTGTCAGCCACATACAAGAATGTTGACATGGATCAGAATCCAGTTTTACACATCATTCCATGGAAAAACCTCAAGGACAATGGAAAAGATATTATAGTAGTCTAAGTATGTACTTCTCTTTGTTTTGCCCCTTTTGTTCATCAGTGTATCAAGACTTTTATGGTTAGGAGTTCATGTTGGATCAATAGATCAGTTTGGTTTTGGCAATATGAGAGGTTGAAACTATTTAGTTTGATTTTGATTTGCTTTTTATGATTGTTGATACTACATATATGTAATACCAAGAATATTTGGCTCGCGCTCTGCGGCAAGATCGTACGATGATATTTACATGGTTAAGAGCATGTTTGTGTTCATTACTTTTGTTGGTACGGTGACATTGACGTGTTTAAGTATGGAAAAGAAATGTATAAAAGTGCGGTATGATTACACGAAACGTTTTAACTTGTGATGGTATAGTACCCAAGACGAATTTATACGAACATATATATACAAATAAACATGTCTCAACATGATATGCAGATTGTAAAATTAATTATAAATATTAGAATAGTGAAAAAAGATTAATAAAAAAGGTCAAATAAATAAAATCACAAAAGAAGAAAAGAATCCAAAAAACTTGACGGGGATAAAAGTGGACAGTCAGAAATATGAGGGTATGAATTGCCATTATATGAAAGTGTCCGAATGAAATTGATTGATGTCATTTTGCCAATGACATTTGTCTTTTAAGGTTTTTCTATTATATTACATATATGTAATATGAACAATTTCATATGTAATATCATTTGTAATTGTTCTATTACAATTTCGTATGAGAATGTCACCTGATCTGGTGTTTTTTATGATGTCATTTGGTGTATTTATAACCTGACCCTTTTCGACACCATAAACATTTGAACTGTTTAAAATATTGTTTAAGGTTTGTGTGGTCGTATGTTACTATTTTTTTACTTAGATTTGTTTATGTTTGTGTGTTTGATTTTGGTTTGTGAATTCTTGTTTGCCCGTGACATGACGAAGGGGTGAATATCTTAAGATTTTGGTTTTAGTTTAAACCTTATTATAATAATGGGTATATTGATCAAAAGTACGTTGTTATCCTATTACTATAATCCAATTAACTTTGACCTAAACTGCTAAACGCTCGTACACACTTATACATTTAGAATGACCTTACGAGTTACGTAGAAAATAAAAAATAAAAAGAATCACCCCTAAAAAACTCTTAAGCTATGATTTTGGTCTATTTAAATAACAATTGCTCTAATATTCCTCAATCATCCATCGTTACACGATCAAATTAATTTGATTTATGTGTTAGCGACCAACTCGTGCACGCTTTACCCTTGTAACTCAAACCATTTTGTTAGTGTGGCGCAAATACACAAGATATTACTAAGGTAAACTGTATTGGTACCAAACCAATTCTTTTGGGTATGTGAAAGTTAACGTCTCAAATCTTCCCTTCTAAATTCTAATACATGATTCCACATTAATCTAATACAAACTTTCAACTTTACGTTAACGCAATGGAGCTCGTGTAGGAAATTGATGAAGTCGTGTTTCAAACTTTCAATACCACACATAGAAGGTGTATGTTCTCCAAGAAAATTAGTTATATGCATAAGCCGTCACAAGTTCTGTTGAGTATGTTGTGTGTGTGTGTGTGTTTTGCTTCATGATCTCGTATTATTATAGCTTTTTATTATAGACTATGGCTCAACTATAGGATCATATGCGTAAACTTAACATATTGGTGGCGCTATGAACTCCACGATAACCCTTATGGACACATACACCCATAACAAGAAAAAGGTTATTTGTTGTACCATTTGGCGCAAACTACATCTCCTCCCTTAGCTCATCAAGCCTATGAACTCGAGGTTACATGGCAGCAAATTTACTGTCACCCCAAGTCCTACTAACAAGGTAATTCATGCATGCGAAAAATAACTTCCGAAGACGAAGTTGTTCAATAACTAATCAAAACTTCACGTGGTTAAGGTCACCATTCGTTTGACTGGGAATGTTTCAGCATACAACGACCGATTCTTCGTTACTCAAATCATGATTTAGACGTGGCGAACAAACTGCCACATTGAGTGATTTCGATCATACAAGTATACAATAACAAAAGTGATATATATTGAAACTAACCTGAAATGTCATTTTGTCCAAGACACTCACCACATGTTTGGTACTTTGGTTACATTTATTTTGCCATCTTTTCCAAAATAAACTCTTCAGAAATTGGATATACAACAACCTTTCCAGTAGCTCTGTTAGTTTCAAGGTAAGAAAAAGCTTCTTTCACCCTGTCAAAAGGAAACGGGCCGTTCTGGTCAATCACCGCCTTGACCTTCCCAGTCTCCAAATACGGGTTCAGCTTCGTCAATGTTGCACCAGTAGAGGTCACAACAAACCTGAACCCTGGTGGTGTCACTGCACCGGTTAGGACCACCACACTGCCTCCTTCCTTCACCACCTTCACCGCCTTCTCCCCTTGCCCTGCACCCAAGTCACGATTTTCACCCCTCAAGACAATGTTAGGATCAAACAACTCAGTAAGCACATTCATAATGTAAATTTGTATATGATTCTTGATTCTTACAACCCTGACTTACCAATTGCGTCAAAAACAACATCGTATTTGTCTGGCAGTTCTTCAAAGTTCTCTTTATTGTAATCAATTGCTAAATCAGCACCTAAACTCTTCAGCAGCTCAAGCTTTGATGTGCTAGATGTGGCTGCAACCTTTGATGCACCAAACACTTGCTTTGCAAGCTGCATCAAGAAATCTTGTCAATGAATAAACACAGACACTCGTTTATCCCTATTAGGGCATTTAACATTTGAATTCTTGATGTTGTTATACCTGAATCACGAGTGATCCGACTCCACCAGAACCATTTAATATAAGGATTGATTTCCCTTCCGAGAAACCAGCCCTCTCTAGACCTTCATACGCTGTCTCGATCGCAAGGGGGAGACTTGCAGCCTGCACGAAATCCAAGTTTTTCGGTTTTAAAGCCAGCAGCTTCTCTTCAACCGCGGTATACTCAGCTAACGAACCCGACTGTTTCGGCCCATCAAGTGCTTTCTCACTTATATCACCATACACTTCATCTCCTACTTTCAGACCTTTTACTAGCTTTCCAACCTTAACCACCACACCAGCAACATCATACCCTGGAACAGTCTGTTAACATAAACTTTCAGCATACTCAAATCAAACAAGAAAACTAATAATCTGTGATTCAAAAACCTAATTAATTGATCAATATCATAATCAATTTCAACACATAGTGACAAAACCTAGCAAAATTGAAACATTCACACACCAAACAGTGATTTATAGACTCGATTGAAGTAATCGAGTACGGAATCAATTTTATCGAACGAAATTCAATCGGAAACATTACCGGCAGAGCAGAGTCAGTCGCCTGAAACTTCCCAAGCCTTCTCTTGAAATCAATGGGATTAAGAGCAGCAGCGACAACTTTAACCAACACCTGATCATCGTTAACGGTAGGCACTGTCACGTCGGAGGAAAATTTCAATACATCCACACCGCCATACTCATCGTACTCCCACGCCTTCATTTGAGACGGAATTGATGAAGAATCGACGGTGGTTTCAGTTGCAGATTTCGGAGAAGAGCTAGCGGAGACTCGTAAGCAAGGGTTTTGGTGGAATTTTGAGGTTTTGCGAGGGAAATGGTGGGTTCTGGTGGCGGTGGTGGTGGCGAAGGGTGGGGTGAATGTGGAGGGAGAAAGTGGTGGTTTGGAGGAGATGGAGGGCGGAAGCGGTGGCCGGAGACGGGTGGTGGTGGAGGAGCTCAGCAGAGCTTCCATTATCGTCGGTTATTGTTATTGTTGTTGCTATCAGCAAACGAGTGGATTCATGATAGCCTTGCTACTGGTTTATATGGTAGTCGTTTCATTTCACTTTTAAGTACTAGAAAATTCTATTTTTAAATATATATATTTTTGTTAGGATGGTATGGACACTCATCACATCATACTACACAATATACTTACCAATCGTAATTTGTCACATCACATTACACCGCATGCTTAAATTTGATGACGGTGATATTGTAACACCATATCGCATTATGCCACTATACCTCACACACAAACAACAAACAAGATGCACAACGAAAACATGTCGTGGAAACGAAAATTTGTGGTATGAGGGGGGGGGGGGGGGGTGGCGGCCGTAGTGCCGGGCGGTGCGAAGGCTTGCTGTGGCCTTACAACGCCTGCGCCCCCACCACCCTTATGCTTTTAACCCATCAATATTGAATTTTTTTTAAAAAACAGGGATTTTTAAGAGTTGATGTTGACAAGAGGGTAAAATCTCTACGAATTGCATATAAGGGGTTCCCGCCCCTGCCAGGGGCGGGTTCTTCTTCAACTTTGACGGGGTCAGTGATGGTGATGGTTCACAGGTGATGGTGACGGTTCACTGTGTGGCTGAGACCACGCCCTTCACATGGGCGGGGGTCTCCGAATTTTAACAACCATCCGATCCACCAACTTAGATGAGATTTACAGCTTGCATTAACCAAGAACTCGCCCTTGGTAGGGGCGGTTTCTTTATTCCCATTTTTCAAACCTTATTTATTCCTTCATCAACCGAAAATTTACCATCACATTTCATTCAAATTATTTCTCCAAAATTTCTTAAACCTAATATTTTTAGAGTTTTATAGTTTATTTTAGAAATCAAAATGAGCTGGAGAATTACACCAGGTCCACTAAATAACGATTTGTTATTTTTAAGTGGTCAACATAGAGCTGATTATTATTTTCGAGATCCAGAAAGCGATGAAGGAATTTTACGTGCTAGACGAGGTGATAAAGCTTTTTGGGATTACATTGATGAAGTGCCTATCCCTGAAAATGTTATGAG
>BJCM01266146.1:0-25210 GCA_018326385.1 Flaveria bidentis | reverse complement strand
CACATGCACTCAGATAAGCCAAATACATACATGTACTCTGTGATGAGTGTTTCACTATTAAATAAGATATTTAGTTTATCACTGCATGTATCTTCTCTTCCAAGTTGAGCCTACCAACATATCTGGTAAGTCATGACAGTCTTGCAATTTTGGAAATTAAGCATAGTGAATGATATAACGACTGTAATTATATCATTTCCCTTAGATTCTTTTCTTCATCAAACTTGATTTCTTTTTGTGATTTTCTGATTTTTTTAATTGTTTTTGATGTTTTTCATGGTTTTACTCAAGGTTAATCATGCCAATTGACTTAACCAGGAATTCAAACCTACTTGCTGTTGACAAGAGTATTCTTGTTGTTTAATAAGTAGAGATAATGTTATCCACTACTAGCAACTCGATTACCAGATCAATCGAATTCTATTCAGTTCATGCGCAGATCTGAAAGAGAATCGAGAGCCAAAGCTCTGATACCAAATGACTGGGTTGAGTAAGATTGATATTCTTACTGTGAATTGAATATGGTAATCAAGTCAATGATTGAATGGCGGAAACAAGCAATCAAAGAACATTCAATGCAAGAAAAATACTCATAAATGCTTTTGTATTGTATAAATAAAAGTTGATTGATTACAAAGAATAACTACAACAAAAATTTTCTATGTCTATCAACCGTCACCTCAGGTACGAGGTTATCTATTCTATTTATAGATTGACAAGATGCCTTTACAAAATGACTAAACTACCCCTGAACTATTACATCAAAAACTAGTCTAAGTCTTGATCCGCATCTTTACTTGTTCATCCGCATTGACAAATGCGGATGAGTTAATCTTGATTAGCATTTCTTCACTTGATCATCCGCATTACTATGTTGGTCATCCGCATTGGTTAATGCGGATGAACAAATACTTATGCGCAATTATTTGGTCATCCGCATTAGTCAATGCAGATGAGCAAAGTCTAGTCCGCATTAACTTTTAGTCTTACGCATTATTCAATGCGGAAGAGTAAATACTTGTCCGCATTAGCATTCTGTCTTCCGCATTAGTCAATGCGGAAGAGTAAATGCTTGTCCGCATTAACAAATGCGGAAGACAACACTTGCTCTTTTCCTTAGCAAAATTTCATCCGTATTTTCTTCTTGGACTTGAGTGATACCAGCAGAGCAATCATCAAATCACCCATTGAGTTGGCATGTATGATCCTTTTAGGGTGCAATAGATTCTAATGAATCCTTGTTTTTAAACTTTAAGGACTTGAATGCACTAACTTTTTAGTTGACACAATTTCTTTTTGAGCATGTTTCAGGTTATCTAAGAAGGGACTCCAGCTAATGTTGAAGACCTTGACCTAGAACCGTTACCATGGCATTGGCTTGTCTGATTTTTAAAAGAATCTCAACAAAATTTTAATTATTGTTAATCTATTGATTTTGTCCTTATGTTGGATGTACAATTTAATTTGAGGGCTAAATCTGTTTCTAGCCTGAGTTTATTTTAAACTTTTAATGCCATGTGATGTTCTCTCCTTTTGTGCTCTTATGATGGTTTGTTTCCGCTGCCATATATATTACTAGTCTATGACGTCCCACCCTACCTGGGCTCGGGGTGTGACAGATTGGTATCAGAGCCAAAGGTTGTAGAGAAGTCGGGAATACCATAGTAGACCCTAGGCTACAACCCTGATACCTTAGGACCACCCTTATGGAAAGTGTTGGGATGATCGGGTTGGGTAAATTTATGATTACACTTGATCAACGTAATCATGAATTTACCGGACGCATAAATTCCAGCATGGACCTTAGGTCGTGTTTGGACCCTTCTCTGTTTGAAATTTATGATTTCTAAAATTTCTTTGAGTAGTCTAAGAGTTTTATTAAAAGGACCTTTCTATTTGTTGTCATTCGACAAGACTATTGATTTCTTATACTATTATTGACACTATTGATCATTAATTCTACTACCATCACTACTATAAGTACTGCTATTATTACCTGTACTATTACTACCATGAGCAATGATAAACCAAATTACTCATGATAATTTTACAGGTTATCTAAGACTATGGTAGGAAAAAGTAAAGCATCAGCTCACCCAGTTCACGAGACTACTTCGATCGGGAGTAGTTTAAGGATCACTCCTCGGACGGAGTACAAGGCTTATCTCCGGAGGTGTGGACACTCTGGGTTTTTATCTGTGACTTCGGATGACTCGGAGCCATCAGAAGACTCACTTCAACGTCCCCAGCCAGGAGTTGAACACTCTCCAACTCACCGTATGTCGTCACACCCACTCACTCGCCTCTCCCTCCTATCGGGGACAGGGCTGGATGGATTGTTACCCGTCCCCAAAAGAGTGTTAGGCCGGGACCTTCATTTTCATTCAGGATGCCTCCTCCTCCGCCTCCACCAGTTAGGAGATCGATACCGGCCTCACAGCCATTTGACCCACTCCGACACCACCCACCTGACGAGCACTACATGCCACCTAGGCACAACATGTATGACGACCCTAGAGAACTAGCTGGTGATCGGTAATCCCAGTCTAGCTGTCGGGCAAGTGATGTAGGTCCCTCTAACGCTGCACTAGACGAAATTTGGAAGACCATACGTCGTCATAAGCTGACTCTTCAGCATGCCACTCGGACCTCACAATCTGCCTAGTTTTAGGCCATGATGGCTTCACATGGGGTACAACAGTTGGAGCAAAAGAAGTAAAGGAAGAACTTAGGGTTGCTAGGATGGTTGAAAAAGAAGTGGATGTGAAGGCCTAGTGGGGAAATGGGATTATTTGTCTCTTAGACAATTAAAGGAAACAATTTCTATTATTAACTGATACTATTATTATTTATTATGGAGGTAATGGTACCTTCCATGTTGTGAACCATGACATATATTTTATTTTAATCTCTATGATGGATGATGTTATGGTTGTTTAAGAAACTATTGCTATTCGATACTAACCTTGAAAGGTGAATTGGTATGGAGTATGTAACTCCACAAGTTTGAGGGAAACAATTCGGTTGCTTGGGAATAAATTCCCCAACCATGCTTAATGAAACTATCAATTATGTTTATTTTATCGTTAGATTGATCAAGTTGTCGTTCTCACGGATTGGATCGCCAATCAAATAGGATTCCGCACAATTTGATCTGGTCTCACGTAGAATCTATTAGTACTCCATACGAAAACGGTCCTAACAAGTGCTATCAGAGCTTTGGCTTGTGATTTTGCGTTGATTCAATTGGTTTTGGTGTTAAAACAAGCGTTTTCAATCAAAAGAGTCACCTTATTGCTTGAAAAAGTGTTTTTGATGATTGCGTGTGTTAAAGTTTCAATTGTTCATCAAACTGCACATTCGGGTTTCTAGAAAATTCGTATTTTGTGTCAAAGTGTTCAAATATTTGATTTTTCAAACACAAAAGCCTTCAGTCGCATGATTGGACCATTTGTTTATTTGTATACTCTCATACGTACGACTGAACTCAGTCGTATCTCTTATTCGCACGGCTAAGCAACTCCAGTAGGTTGATTACAATCGCCTTGCTCATTCACACGACTGAATCCAGTCGCCCGATTGAATTCATTTGTATCCTTCATTCACACGAGTGACTCATTAGCATAGCTCATTCACACGAGTGAATCTGTCCTGTTCTAAGTTTACCAAGTTTAAAGCAATGGAAGACCAGTTTGCTTTATTCACTGCTAGAAAAGACTCGTGTATATAGAACCTTCTACTTTTGGAGAATGAGATTGGAAACCACAACAAACCGCCAAAGCTGTTAACTTTGGATGAATACCCACAGTGGAAATTGTGGTTTGAAATCTACTTGAATGGAGTTGACCCAGACCTTTGGACATCCATTGAGTCTGGCTACACGATACCAGTCAGTGCAATTGGAGTTAAATTGACTTTTGAGGAATGAGTGAATCCCAGAAGACTCTGCATAATGCTGAAAAGAAAGCATATGCCTTGTTGATTTAGTCTATACCTAAGGACATGTTTCATCGGTTCTTTGAGAACAAGCAGTCTAAGAAATTATGGAAGGCCTTGGAAAAAAGATACGAAGGAAATACAACTCTGAAAGCACTGAAGGCAAAAGCTCTTAAGAAGGAATTTGAAAATTTCTCTCCAATTGGGAATGAGAGCTTGGATGATATCATTGATCGATTCTATCATCTGATGAATGAGTTGCACACTCATGGCATGACCACATCCATGGAAGATAAAGTCTCTAGTTTTGCTGATGGTCAGCCTGATAAATAGGATCCATTTGTGTCTAATCTGAGACAAAACGACACTTTTGCTACTATACACATAAATGATTTCATTTTGAAGTTAAGGGAGAAAGAACTACGTACGAAATACAAGTCAAAGAAAGGATCCTACTTTTAGAATCCTACACTATACAATTCAGTTCCAACTCCGGCTACTTCAGGTGCACTGCTACAAATGGCATTTGTGTCTACCTCCTCTACTCCTTCCCAAAGAAATGCATCAAGAACCATAACGTCAGGGTCATCTGGAACCCAATACATAGTTCATGAGGCAAATACTACCAATTTGAAGACCGAGAATCTCGGAAATGTCACCGTGGAAGTTGCTAAAGAGCGTATGGAACTTCTAGGTGCTGTTGTTCAGTCTTATAATGGATTAGTTGCTGGTAAGATTGGAAACTGTCATCTTGCTGACGAGGACTACGAGCAAGTTGATGAAACTAAGCTAGAACACATGGATATTATGTGTGCATTGGCTAGTGTTGTTAGAAGAGTCAAGAAGTTTGTTAATAAGACGGGGCAAAATTTGGTTTCTACTAAAGATACGACATTTGGATTCGACAAAACCAAAGTCATGTGTTTCAATTGTGGTGAAAAGGGGCACTTCAAATGTGAGTGTGTAAAGCCAAAGAAGACTAGAAATGGAAATCCTTTTCCTACATTCAACCGACAAGACTTTGGTTGCTCAATGTGATGAAGGACAAGACTGGTCCTTCCGATTCGTTTCTGAGGGTGAATCAAACATTGCTTTAGCTGATACATTGGTTGATGGATCTGCAAGTGAAGGAGACATCATAGCTGAGCATACACTTTCAGATATCGAAGAAGTTATGGATGTTGTTGATCATTTGGTTGAAGAAGAGCTTAGTGCTACAAACTCAAAATCTCTAGTCATCGAAGAGTCTGACACTGCTTTGATGGCTGATTCATCTGGTTTGACATAGGTATGTTCTAAGGACGAATTATTTGAAAAACATGCATGTACTGAATGTGATAAATTTAGGGAAAGCATTGATTTAAAATTTGCAAGGTTATTAGAATATAATGATAATCTAGTAAATGATTTACAACTCTGCACTGAAGCAAATCGTATTTTAAAACAAAATAAGTGCAGCTTCAAAGAAAAGATAGATCTATTGGAGAAACAACTAAGGGAAACCGAGGTTGTTGCCTTAAATCAATCAAATGACATCTATTTCTATTTAAATTCTTTGGAGGAAACTAAAAAGGAAAAAAACAGTTTGCAAGTCAAAGTTGAATCATTAAAACAAAAACTACACAGTTTGGCAAGTTCTTCTCAGATTGTTCAGAACTTAGTAAAAGAACGGAATGTCGGGGAAGGTCTGGGCTATAAGGTAGTACCACCACCACATGAATTCCTTTTGAACACTAAATGTAGACCTATTAATAATAACCCAGTAAAGGATCATGTGGTGTCTACTGATCAATGATCTTGATTCTACAGGTAAACCTGTGAAATCTATCACTAAATGGAAGGATTCTACTTTGGGATCAAAAGATAAGATACCTGTTGAGGATTAGGATGATAAAATTGAAAAGGTTAAATTAGGGTAAGGTTCACAAACGTCTATTTCAGAACCTAAAACATGTTAATCATAAAAATCCTAATAAAATGAAAATGAAAGATGTTCAAAATGTCAAAACTATTAAGTTTGTTAAAGAAGGTGAAACATCTAAAAAGGAAGAGTCTTCCACAAACCGGACATATTTGAAACCCCGATCAAACTCAACCCCATATGAAAACTTTCCTCAAATAGTTGTAGGGAGATCCTGCTACAGTTGTGGAAAACGAGGACATATCTCTCCAAATTGTCCTTATTATCAGACACCTAAAAAGAAAATTTAACTTTTTAATGAAATACCAAGATTCTCTAAGATTACACCTAAGATTATAAGTGAACCTAAAGTTCGAACCATAAGCCAGTCGTCTGTTTACCACAAATAGGCCTTACACAAAACTGGTTTATGATAGAAAAAAACAAGTAATGTGTTTGATAGTGAGAAAAAAAAGAAGAAAGATGTGCCCTCATTCTTTGAAGGTTAGTGGGTTGAGTTCATGATGTGTGATACCTCTAGGACACCCAAGCCAGTTAAGGCTTGGGTCCCAAACCTGAACTACTCAATTCCATTGTATGTGCAGGGTGTCCGCTACAACGCTATCACTAATATGTGGATTATTGATAGGGGGCTTCCAGGCACATGACCGGGAATTCGTCTTTCCTTTTCAACATCAAGAAAATTAAATGGGGACACGTATCATTCGTTGGGAATAAAGGAGGTTTACATCACCGCTCAAGGTGAAGTGGGAAACGAGAAAGTGAAGTTTGACAAGGTCAACTACGTTCAATAAATGCAAAACAACTTGTTTTCTGTCTCCCAAATCTATGATAAGGGATTCAAGGTTGTGTTTGACAACAAGAAGAGCTATATGTTGAAGAAAGAGTATGTTATCGAGGAGGATAAACTTCTAATGTCAACTTCAAGATATAACGATCTGTATGTCTTGGATCTATCAAAAGCCTCCGCAACTGAGTCTACTACCTAGTGCTTCTTGTCAAAGGAAACAGAGAGGGATTCAGTCTCCTTGTATAGGAGAATGGGACACATTAATCTCAGAAAGATGAATCATCTGGTTCAAAATGATTTGGTGAATGGAGTTACAGTCAAGAATTTCCAGCTCCCAGATTTCTGCGTAGCATGTAAGAAAGGGAAACAAACCAAGAAGTCTCACAAAGCAAAGAAAGTTAATTCTATCGACATTCCTCTCGAGCTTCTACACATGGATCTGTTTGGCCTAGTCAACACAAAGAACATTGCCGGAGATTGGTACTGCTTTGTAGTAACTAATGATTACTCAAGATTCTCTTGGGTGATGTTTCTGAAAGTCAAGTCAGAGACATTTGAATCATTCAAGCATCTAGTCACTGTTGGATTCTTTATGCCCAAGACACATAGAATATTGATGTGGTTAGTACGTTATGATCCATGTCGGTTCATACCCAATAACAAGCTTAGCAAACACCAATTAATATTTAATTGATGATATGATCATGCAATTAAATAAATACACCAATTCAGAAAAGTGGGTTTTTTAAATAAATTGTATATGAGATGTAACAACTTATAAGGATATTTTATTCATGGGTATTATTTGTAATGTTATTTAAATTGGTTAAATAACATCAAGTAATAAAAGTGTGTGTATGAGTTATATAATTAAAAGGTTAATTATATAACTCATTCTATTGAATAGTTAAATAATACGGTAGATAAAATTGGGTGGGAAACCCCAATTTGAACAAGATTTTGGCCGCCCCCTTTAGTGTGGTTGGTCCTTTATTTCTTGAAACAAGACACCATTTACTAGAGACACACTCCACCTTTCACTCTAACATACATGCAAGAACCACAAGGACCAAATTCTCTCTATTCTTGAAGAAAAATTTCGGCTGAAAAAAGGGTTTTTCAGCAGCCTTTTGGTCGTTTCTTGGTGTACAAATCCTAGAAAGAAAGGTCTTTGCTTGATGCTTGGGGGTATGGATGCTTGAGGACACCTTTCCTTGGTGTTTTGATCGTTCAAGAACATCATCATCTTCATTAAATCTCACGTTTTTGACAGCTCCCGAAAGGTAGTTTGTATGTGTTGCTTTTGGTTGTTATTTCTTCTTGATAGCTAGTTGATTCACATATATTTGATCCTATTTTCTTGGGTTTGTTATTGCTAAGTATTATGCCTTAATTTTTAGTATAGAAAACATAATATTAAGGTCTTATTCCGCTGCGTTTTTCATGTTTAAATTGTTAAACAACTTTGATTATGGTCTAACAAACCCAACAGTCACTATATTGGAATCACTCTACAAGCTGAAAGTAAGAAAGAGTTCAAGAATCCATGGATGGAGGCATTCTGTCAAGAGAAAGGAATTGTTCATCAATTTACTTCTGTGTACACTCCACAAATGAATGGGTTGCTGAAAGAAAGAATTGGAGCTTGATAGAGACAAAAAGGACAATGTTAGCCGACTCTAAACTGCCTATTCAATTTTAGAACGAGGCAGTGTCTAATGCATGCTACACTCTCAATGGAATCTTAGAGGTCAAACATCATGGAAAAACATGTTATGAATTGCTCCAGCAACGTAAACCCAACTTGGAGTATCTAGAACCATTTGGAGCACCGTGCATGCTGTTAAAGAAAACTCAGACTGGGAAGTTTTATGAGAAGGCAGAAGTAGGTATCTTTCTCAGATATAGTATACCAGACAAGAGAGTTTATAACAACTCAACGGGTCAGGTAGAAGTGTGGTGCAATGTTGATGTCCAAAGATACACCACTCCCCTTGCTGGCAAAGGACCTTCCTTCTTCTTTGACTATGATGGATTTTTCAAGTCCTTCAATCTACCTCCTTCTCATCCTAATTATGAGTTATCTACTCAAATGATGTACAATGTTTTGAACACTACTACACTAGACTCGACATCATCGGTTCCATTAGACGATACTTCTAGCCCTTTAGGGGGAGAGCTTGAGGTAAGTGAGTCTTCCTCTGATGATGAAGCAGTTCAGACTGAAAACGTGGACCAGGAGGAACAAGTTCCCACTACCGAAAGTACACAAGCATCTGATCTTGATGCAACTTGAACCTCTGAACCCGTACTCCAACATCCACAGAAACTAAACCTGGGATTCGAAATTTGGATAATGAGGTAGTTGTTCCCACAACTCCTGGAACTCGAGTTAATGTGCATCATCCCGAGGACAAAATCATCGGGGATATTCTATCGGGAGTTCACACACGAAATCAGCCATACTCAGCTGATTATGCCGCAATAATGGAAAAAAGATATCTACACGATTGTGCTTATTGATGTTTTGTGTCTCTATTTGAGTCAAAATATGTAAGTGAAGCTTTAAACGATGAGGCATGGGTTAGTGCTATGAAAGAACTCCTTCAGTTCAAGAAGTTAGGAGTATGGACTCTTATGGACAGACCAAAAGGTGCAAAGGTGATTGGCACTAAATAGGTTCTTAGGTGTAAGAAAGATGACCAAGGGGTCATAATCATAAACAAGGCTTACCTTGTTGTACAAGGGTTTAGACAAGTCGAAGGCGTTGACTACAATGAAGTGTTTGCACCTATGGCAAGGATGGAAGCAATTCGTATCTTTTTAGCCTATGCATCCTACATGAAGATCAAAGTTTATAAATTGGATGTGAAAAGTGCATTCCTTCATGGTGAAATCCGTGAAACAATGTACGTTAGTCAACCCAAAGGATTTGAGGATCCTTATAATCAGGATAGAGTTTATAAACTGGACAAGGCTCTTTACGGGCTTCATCAAGCCCCTCGATCCTGGTATGAGAAACTCTCTACTCATCTGCTGAAACATGGTTTTCGCAGAGGGTTTATTGACTGCATGTTGTTCATCAAAGAGAAAGATGGTAATTTACTAATGGTACAGATATATATGGATGACATAATCTTCGGTTCCAAAAATGAAGCATTGTGTAAAGAATTCGAATCTGTTATGAAAGATGAGTTTGAGATAAGTGCCATGGGAGAGATGAAGTTCTTTCTTGGGTTACAGGTGAACCAGACACTAAATGGAATCTTCTTGCATCAATCCAAATATGTAGGAGATATCCTTAGTTGGTTCGACATGGAGAATGCAACGGTTGCTGGGACTCCACTTGCCACGAACCACGATGTAGCGCCCGATGAAAATGATGATCTGGTAGATGCCACTATGTACCAAAGAATGATCGAATCTCTGATGTACCTCACAACCTCTCGTCCTAATATTATGTACGCCACGTGTCTCTATTCCAGATATCAGGCTAAACCAAAAGTGAATCATCTAATTGGGGTTAAAAGGATCTTTTGTTATCTAAAGGGTACTCCAACACTCGGGTTGTGGTATCCTCATGATGATGACTTTGAACTTACAATGTACAGTGACTCAAACTATGGTGGTTACAAGATGAATTACAAGTCAACATCAGCGGGATGTCAGATCTTTAGAAGACGTTTAGTCACCTGGCATTTTAAGAAGCAGACATATGTTGCTCTATCAACCTGTGAAGTTGAATATGTTGCTGCTGAAAGTTGTTCTTCACAAATCATTTGGATTCAACAACAAATTTGAGACTACGGTTTGAAATTTTCTAACACCCGTATCTTTGTTGATAATTCTACTGCAATAGTTGTCACTAAAATCTGGTTCAACACCAAAAAACTAAACACATCGGTATTAAATATCACTTTATACGTGACTGTTTTGAAAAGAAATTAATCGATGTTGTTAAAATTAATACGGATTTTCAACGCGCCGACCTCTACACAAAAGCTTTTGACAAACCTCAGTTTTTATATCTTTTGGAGGTAAATGGTGTGAAAAAGAAAAGTGTTGTGATTCCAGAAGAATCGAGATCTTAGTCCGACAAATTTTCCTTATTTTTAAAGTTTAATTTCCTGTCTTTCAAAATCCAAAAACACAAAAACACTTTTGGTTTTAGAAATTTAGGGGGAGAATAGTTTAGTTTCAGTATTTAATTACTTAAAAATAGGGGGCGGGCAGATAAGCATAAAGCAAAGAAATCAAATCTATGATATTGATTCAAAAATTATGGAAAATTATTACACAGGGAACTAATTGTTTGGGCCATTAAAAGGATTTAAATGATCAAAATGCTAATTCAAATTACAAGTCTGAGAAGTCTAAGCAAAATAAAGGAAAAATGATAGTAAACTAGTCTGTGGTAACATAGAAAAAAGTAGGCCTAGAGGTTGCTAGTTTATTATATGATGTGTTGGTAGATTCAACACAATAGACAAGTAGACCTCATTGGTGAATCAAATCTAAACTAATTTGTTTGACTTGCTGTGGGTTTTCATCTTATCCCTAGTTAACACAATCAACGCATTTCCAATAAGGGGTGACGAGCAAAATAAACGCCACAAATGTGTGCGGATGACCATAAAAATGAGCAAAGCACATGGAAAATTATTAAGCGCAATCAAGCTAATGACTAATTTTGTTGGTGCATTATGTGCAAAAGAAAAAAAGGTGCTCTAACAAGAAGATAGATTGTGTGCCTCTCTACTGTGCAATGGCACTAACCTGAGGATAAACATAACCTAAATATTCTAGAATTCATTGTTGTTTGCGCCTCTCTGTTGTGCGATGACACTGACCTGAGGCTTGGCATCTCTTTGAAAGCTATTAGAATAGTTTCTTCTTGTCAAATACCCATAGACCGCTCAAAAATCTCATGAGGAATGTTGATTACCATATAAGTGTGGGATATACAAATGCTTGTTGAAATAATATAACCTAACTGATCACCAATGTGAATCAAAAATCTGTGTATGGATTTAAGTGGAAAAATATACTGACAATCATCTTGGCTGCAACTCTCGACAGTCAAAATCATTGTGTGCATCTTATAGCTCTAGTATGATTTCCTGAAAGTGCTATTGACTCTTAGACAAATAAGAATCTAGTATCCAAGTACATATAAAAGGGTCCCAAATGATTATGATACCTGTATGATTCCATATGAAGCTCTCCAAAAATGATAAAATAAATTGAAGTTGTTCTGCTTAGGAGGAAAAATTGATTAGATGATTTTTAAAAGGTTTCAATCCACCTCAAACAAAAAACACAAAAATATGTCTTGTTTTGCTTTAATTCAAGTTGTATTTTTTTTTTCATTATCTTCTTTGCGATGATGTCAGACTATAAAACTAGATGAACTCTGTGAACCACAAATTAAAAGGATCACGTCTGAGGTGACCAATTGGCTCACAAATTAAAAAGATCACATCTGAGGTGATCAAATGATTTTCTATTAAAAACGTCACTCTGAGGTGACTAATCGGCTCTCAGTTAAAAGGATCACGTCTGAGGTGACCAATCGGCTCTCAATTAAAAGTATCACGTCTAAGGTGATCAAATGATTTTCTGTTAAAAAGATCATGTCTGAGATGATCATTGGTCATAATGTTACATATCAAAAGTTAAATTTTGGGTGTATGGAAATGTATGAAGTCAAACTAATAAGTATGAGCCAATTGCACGATTGACTCATAAGTATGAGCCAATCGCACGATTGAACCATAAGTATGAGCCAATCGCACGCTTGAACCATAAGCATGAGCTAATCACACGATTGGACCATGAGTATGGGTCAACTATGTGATTGGATCACAAGAATGAAGCAATCGTACGACTGGATGAAGGAGTTTGAGTCAGTCGCACGACTGAATCCCAGTCGCACAAATGAATCATGCGTATGGGTCCAGTCGCACGACTGAAACTTAAAACAGTATAAAAAGGGGGTGAGTCGGTCGTATTCACTACCACCCTTCAAAAACTCTCAAAAACCGCCTAATACCCAGACACTCTGCCAAAATTCTCGATTATTGTGATTATTCTCAGATTGTGATACTAACCAATTTCCTATTCATATTCAGGTACTTTGAAACTGAAATCGAATCAAATGAATGGATTAATTGAACCCACAATGACCGAAAATGTTTAAAATCAAGAACCGGGACCAAACCCCAAAATAGGCCACTTAAATGGACACAAAAGTTGATTTAAATGACACTAAGTTCTATTTCGAGTCCCTGCGAACCTAATGAATCTAAACACGAAGTGTAATGTAACGTTTTGACAATGATTCAAATTTATGGTGTCGAACAGTGTAAGATGCGAATGGACACACATATGAACCTCAGTCGCACGATTGAGCCAAGCGCATGATTCAATTGAACGAGTGAATCAATCGGTGACTTAGTTGCACGACTGACTCAACCGCATGGCATAGCATAGGACTAAGTTCAGTCGGAGGATCAATCGTATGAGTAAACTCAATCATATGGTTCAATCGCACGACTGAACAAGCTAATCAAAATCAGCTAAAATTCAACTGTTATCTCTTATGAACAAATCTAATGTATATGTTTCTTTTGTTGCAGCAATATGGCTGAGAGATGGACAATGAGCACCAAGCACAACATATGATCTCATCTAGATGCTACATCTCGGAACGCTTCTGAGTTCACCAGGATTATAGCCTTCCTGCGTAGGTCGAGGATCTACAAGGCCATTTCTACCCTATGCACACCATATCAATCGATTCAGCAGAATTTCTGGGAAAATGCTACAGTTGACCGTTCTGTTGAGCCCCACTATATCCAGAGCTCTATATTCGGATAGGACATTAAGATCAGTGAAGACAACCTAAGGAGAGTTTTGGACTTGGGTGAGGACGGAGCCTATCCAACTAAGCTGCATCCCCTAACAGTTCGGGGATCTTATCTGAGGATCAAGTACGCTGGTGACATCAACGTTGGCGTACTGAACAAGAGCAACATGTGCCCACATTTCAAGTATCTGGCACATGTGATTCTTAAGTGTATAGCCTCCAGACGTGGAGGATTCGATGAGATGTCCAACCAAATCCAGAATGCATACGTTGCACTGGTACTGAACCAATCATTCAGTTTCTCACGCATGCTCTTTTTCATACTTGATAGAGAACATAGAAGTCAAAGGTAAGGAAGGCTTTTGTATGTATCCAAGGTTCCTTCAAATGATCATAGACGAGAAGCTTCCTCTGCTGCCTAAGGAGAAGGACGATGTAGTGATTTTAGAGGTGATGGATGACACCACCCTGGGGAGGATGAAGGTGTACTGGTGGAAGCAGGTGAAGCCCCAGGTCAGGAGAAATGAGGATTAGATGGCGCCTGCACGTATGAAGTGGCGTCATGATAACAGTGACTCAGACTTGAGCCCATAGTGGTTCCTATTGATGAAGATGACGACAATGATGACGACCATGATGATGGTCAAGGTGGTGGAGATGCTGGCCCCAGTCAATCATGGGCCACTTACACGTCTACTATATCTCCACCACCTCCACACAGTATTCAGCTGCTCTTGGTGGATCTAAGCAAGTTGCTTTCCACCAAGACTTCTTGGTAGATGAAGAGGATGAGTCTGATGATGAGCCTCTCAACAGGAGAGTCGGGAGCCGGGTTGTGGCTACTGAGAAGGGAAAAGAGGTGGTTGGCGCACACCAAGCTAGTTCTAAGGGTGGTGACACTGATGTCACAGATCCGAGATAGACACCCGACCAGACGATTAGCTCAGGGGGAACTCCAATAGCCAAGGGTTCAAGGAGGAAGAGGATGGCCCAACCCTAAGGCAAGAAAGGTAAGAGGAAGAGGATTACTTTGATCAGTTCTTCCACCACCACAACCATTGCCACCACCACAACCACTGCCACCACCATAGCCACTGCCACCACCACAGCTAACACCACCACCACTAATCCCCACACTTCCATTGAGACTCTCACCACCGCTCATAAACTCACACCTACCTCACCCGCAATACCCAAAACAGTTCCACCACAATCCACTTCCATTCTTACTCCCTTCTACACCACATCCACCACTACACCCACTACTCCCCAAGCTGGCACATCCACCTAATTCCCGCCTACACAGGGCTCTACTCTACCCACTGTTGGGTTAGAGGAACAGTTGGCGAGCCTAAACAGACTGGTTCTCAAACTGCTAGTGACAGATGATCTGAGAGCCAACCAGGTGAATTAGCTGATGGCGGTCAATACCGCACAAGGCAAGCAGATAATTCAACTTACAGAGAAGAACGTTGCTCATGAGAGAGCTTTAGTTCGAGCTCACCATGCACTAAAGGCTCAAAGTGAGCTTGTGATGGCATCCGTCAAGCGGATTGAAGGGTTTGAGAAAAAGAACAAAAAGCTTATGTTGAGATTGATGGGTACAAAGGTGAGGCCCTGAAGATTAAAGATGATGGATATGATGGTGGAGATGATGATGATGAGTTGAGAGATGATGAATCAGAAGAAGATAACGATGACAAGGAAGCTAGAGGAAGTGGAAAGGGAAAAATAGATAATAATGATGAGGAGGATGATCAAGAAGGTGATGCATCTGCATCAGCCTCAAATCAAGCAGAAAAGGAGAGGCACACCAAAAGAGTTGCGTCCTCCACACCTCCAGCTGAAGAGACACATGAACAGCGCAAAAATGGAGCTCCACACTAAGGATTATGATGTTTTTCCCCTTCCGCAAATCAAGAATCAACTTACTATGATTCTTGATTTGCAAGAGATTGTGAGAAGCTATGTGAGCTACACTCTAGAGGAAGGTGAAATTATACATGACCTGACCGACAAGCAGCTCGCAGATATGTTTAGACTAAATCCATATGAGCTTGTCAAAGATGCTACGGAAGTAGATGTTTTGACTGACGAGGAGCTACAAGATATGGATAAGACTGAGATCGAGGATGTCATGTCTGACTACTATCCTCAGTACTCTGACCCTGAGGGCAACATTATCCCCGACTTGAGTGAAACTTTTGGCAGTGATACTTTTGTCTGGCTGGATGAGATAGAGAAAGAGAAAGCAAAGGATGAAAGTAAAGCCCAAGCTACAGATGCTAATGTTGATATAAAGAAGATTGAATGGGTAGTCTATCTATCATAAATGAAGGCCCAACGTGCACCTCTAAAGTTGAATGCCTACACCAAACTTTACCGAGTAAAGAAGCATCAGAAAGTGTCAGGCAAGATCATAAATTGGGCCTATTTTAAAGATCTGGATGTAACTGCAATTAAAAGAGAGAAGGGGATTGAGTACTTTAGATATCCACATGAGCTTAAGACTCTTTCTGGTTTTGAGCTTAACAGATTGGCTTGTTTAGATCTTTTGTACGCCAACCCGAGGAAGATGTCGGGATGGTTTGAGACATCATTGAAAAAAGAATACCACACCTCATGGGTAAACTTTAGACATCAACAACCTAAGTGGTTTATTATTAAAACTAAAGTTGATCCTATATCTGGAAGGCCTAAGGTGGTGTTGAAGTGGAGTCCCCCACGTACTATGTCTAAGATTCCTTTATGTGAGATGCCTCAGGACTTCACTCCACACTTCAAATGGTGGTATTACGACCGGAGGACGGGGGAAGCGGTCATAACTCTGAACAAAGAAGGAAAGATCAAGACTATCAGGGTATTTGACCCAATATGGCTTAAAAACTTGTTTGCTGAAGATGTTTGCACTCTATACAAGTGGCCACTGTTCTATGACACGTAAGATATTGTACAAGCTCTATAATTCCAACATGTTATACGGCTCTGCTTCGCGTTTGAGATCCACACGAGAGTCACTAAAGAAGAGAAGTACAAGAATTTCCAAGAGCATATGAAGAAATTCATTTGTATGAGCATCATATATGGGTTTGAGGTTGTTGTACATGGTTCTAAGTCAACAAAGTTTAAGAAATGTGTTCAACTTAGTCGGGTGGTTATTCAAGCTAATGGACCATACTTGGACCATACGCATGAATGAATCATACTAATGGACCAGTCGCACGACTAAACCAGGAGACTGGATGAGACATAAGGTTGATTCAGTCACACGACTGAACCTTTAGTCGTGCGTATGAATCAACCGCATGAGTCAGTTGCACGACTGAACCATGGTAATGGTTCAGTCGTATGAATGAATTTGAAAACCTATAAATACCACATAATTCGTGGAAAAAATAGTGACTTGGAATATTCACAAACCCTAGCCGTCTAGAGCGCCCTAAGCAACTTCATAGTTAGTTCCTGATCGATTTCTACTCAATTCTTAATGATTGTTTTATCGTTAGATCAATCATGTTCTCGTTCTCACTAATTGGATCGCCAATAAAATAAGATTCCACACTATTTGATCTGCTCTCATGCAGAATCCGTTAGTACTCTGTACGAAAACGGTCCAAACGGAGATGAAAGGGTTGAACTACAACAAGTACATCAACCGGTTTCTAGCCTTGTCTAGACTGGTGCCCTACTTGGTGACACCAGAAGCCAAAGGTGTAGCCCGATTTATCTCGGGGTTACATCCTATGGTTCGAGGAATGGTCCGATCTTCCAAGCCTATGACCCTACAAGTCGCGGTGGATCTCACTAGTAACCTAACTGATGACCTGGTTAGTGCTGGATGGACAGAGCATGGAAGAACTGAGGAAAGAAAGAGAAAATGGGTTAATGCCAAGAAGGCGATGGATAACCGCAGTGGTTCGAGCAGGAAAACAGGTGAAGGTGTGAGGCGTGACCATCAAGGTGGAAGGGCATGAAGGCTATATGTAGGCACAAACCCTTATTGGAACAAGTGCAAATTGAACCAACAAGGGGAGTGCAACCCAATGCCTTGTTTTAGGTGCAAGCGAACCGGCCACTTGATCAAGGATTACACATTCACGTCGGGTAAGAAGTGTTATGAATGTGGAGACCCAGGGCACATAAGGAATAAGTGCCCCAAGCTGGCAAGAGACAAGGATGTGAGACCTAACAAGCCTAAAGGACGAGCATTTGTGATAGAACCAGCTGATGCTCGCAAGGAACCTGATGTGGTCAATGATACGTTCCTTATAAACAACCATCCTACTACCGTACTCTTTGATACTGGAGCAACTGCTAGGTTTGTCTCTAGTGCTTTTAGGCCTTTGATTGACTTGAGTGTGTGTATCCTGACTGATCCGTTTATCGTAGAATTAGCTGATGGTAATATTATAGAAACTAATGAAGTCATCAAGGACTGTTCAATGAATCTAAAAGGTAGCTCATTTAAGATTAACTTGATGCCAATTAAGCTAGGAGGATTCGATGTGGTTGTTGGTATGGATTGGCTGGCTAAGCATATAGTCGAAATCGTATGTGAGGAACGCCTGCTTAGGATACCATTGAGTGATAAGAGAGTACTAGTGATTCATGGCGAAGGAAGTGACACACTATTCTCTATGATATCCCATCTGAAAGCTACCAAGAGCCTTGAGAAGGGACGTCCAGCTTTCATGATCTACGTAATGAAAGCTAAAGAGGAGAAGAAGTTAAGGATATTCTAGTAGTTTCTGAATATCTAGAAGTGTTTCTGAAGTTTTACCGGGACTCCCTCCAAACCGACAAGTCGAATTCCAAATAGACCTACTGCCTGGTGCTGCACCAGTAGCTAAGGCGCCATATCGACTCACCCCTCTCGAGATGAAGGAACTAATCCTACAGATCCAAGAACTACTCCAAAAAAGATTTATTCGACCGAGTATTTCTCCATGAGGTGCACCAGTCTTATTTGTGAAGAAGAAGGATGGAACCCTACAGATGTGCATTGATTACCGGGAGCTAAATAAGCTAACTATAAAGAATCGTTACCCTCTCCCAAGGATTGACGATATATTCGATCAATTGTAGGGAGCTAGCTACTTTTGTAAAATAGATTTAAGATTGGGATACCATCGGCTGAAGATAAGAGAAGAAGACATACCCAAAACGGCCTTCAGGATGAGATACGAACATTATGAGTATCTAGTCATGCCATTTGAACTGATTAACTCACCAACAGTATTTATGGATCTCATGAACCATGTATGTCGCCCGTATCTTGACAAGTTCGTGATTGTGTTTATCAACGACATCCTGATATACTCCCGTAGTAAAGAAGAGCATGAGAAACACCTTAGACTGATTCTTGAGCTGCTCAAAAATAAACAATTATATGCCAAGTTCTCCAAATGGTAATTTTGGATGAGAGAGATCCAATTTTTAGGGCTTGTGGTAAATGAGAATAGGATTCAAGTTGACCCTTCTAAGATTGAGGCGATTAAGGATTGGAAAATTCCTGAAACTCCTACCGAGATAAGGCAATTCCTTGGATTGGCCGGATACTACAGAAGGTTTATCAAAGACTTCTCGCGCATTGTTCAACCACTGACTGCTCTGATAAAAGAAGAACACAACCTTTGTGTGGGAACAAGAACATAATGAAGCATTTGAAACACTTAAAGAAAAATTGTGTAGTGCACCTATCCTAGCTCTCCTAGAAGGAATTGAGGATTTAGTGGTCTATTGTGACGCCTCGCGCCAAGGACTAGGATGTGTGCTAATGCAATGCAACAAAGTAATCGCTTATGCGTCAAGACTACTAAATGATCATGAGAAGAACTACACAATGCATGAAATAGAATTGGGTGTCGTGGTGTTTGCACTTAAAATGTGGAGGCGTTATCTCTATGGCACGAAGTGCATTATTTACACTTACCATAGGATTTTGCAGCACATTCTGGATCAAAAGATGCTGAACATGCACCAACGAAGATGGGTCGAGTTACTGAATGACTATGAATGTGAGATACGCTACCATCCTAGTAAGGCCAATGTAGTGGCCGATGCCTTGAGCCGAAAAGAAAGGGAAAAACCTTTACGCGTCCGTGCCTTAAGGATGAGTGTGTACACTGACCTTATCGCAAGACTAAAGAAAGCACAAGGCGAAGCGCTAAAGGAAGATAAGCTAGCGGGGGAAATGTTGATAGGAATTGACAAGCGATTGGAGCTGAACAACGATGGTATATATAAATATGAAGGGAGAACATGGGTACCAAAGCACGGGGGAATTAGAGAGGTAATCCTCGACGAAGCCCACAAGTCTAGGTATTCGGTTCACCCTGGAAGTGACAAGATGTACCATGATCTAAAGGCCCTTTTCTGGTGGCTTGGGATCAAGAAATCCAACGCCATGTATGTGAGCAAGTGCTTGACGTGTACCATGGTGAAGGCTGAAAACTAGAAACCATCAGGGGCGCTGCAACAACCCGAAATTCCAGAGTGGAAGTGGGATAATGTCATAATGGATTTCGTCACAAAGCTACCCAGAACTTTTAGAGGTCATGACGCCATTTGGGTAATAGTAGACAGGTTAACCAAATCAGCTCACTTCTTGCCGATTAGGGAAGACTACGACCTAACAAAACTGGCTCAATTGTATATTGATGAAATAGTGACCAGGCATGGTGTGCCTTTGTCAATCATCTCCGACCGAGATAGCCACTTCACTTCACGTTTCTAGAGATCTGTAAGGCCCCGTTCCCGGGACGCTTACAGTTGGATCCTCATCGCACATAAAACATATAATTTATCTTCTTACATAAAAGCGTTGCAGCGGAAACATTAAAATAATCTTTCATTTCCATGTAAATGCTTTTGCAAGTTAATACAACATTCATTACAAAACACAGTTTGTTCGCATTACAATGCAAAAACATTAATCAAAAGAATGCCATCTAAAAAAGAGCCGAGTAGCCGTCCGTGCCATCCTCAGCAATCATTACCTGCCAACTGGAAACACATAAAAAGTCAGCGTTGCTGAGTGAGTTCTAGTTTTATAATAAAACGTACTTTACTTTCATGCGATCATACATCATACGTACGCATAGATAATATCAATATTATCTTCTTTAATCTTTCATGCTTCATTCTTTACTTTTCCTTTCCATCAACCATAAACCTTACCCTTATGTTCATGGTACTGTACCTAGGCCTGTCATATACCTTCTATAACGGTGCATCGCACCTCGTGGTCACAGTACCTAAGGTAAAGTTTAGGTGTACTGTGCAATACCTTTCGGTTCATGGTTCTAGACCTAGGCCTACCATAGACCTTCTATATCGGTGCATCGCACCTCGTGGTCACAGTACCTAAGGTATGAATGTTGGTGTACTATTGCCATATGTGATATCTTTCCATTCAAGGTTCTGGACCTAGGCCTATCATAGACCATCTATAACGGTGCGTCACACCTCGTGGTCACAATACCTAAGGTATGCAACAATAGTTCTATGCAAATTGTCAATCACAAAGAAAGACCCCGATGTGCATACCATGCTTGCAAGACTTTCTTTACTTTCATTACTCATTAATGCATGCATTCTTACTTCATGTTCCTATTTTCTTTATCTTTCACTTTATGTTACATAATACTTCATTCATTCATTAACATGACACGTAAAGCCATAGGAAAGATAAACATACATCATAACAAGGAACATAACATACACAGTCATCACAACATACAGGGCAACATCATACATACATAACATGCATAATCATGAAACATTATCATCATGCCCAACATGCTCTATAAGGCCTCAATCATCATCTTACATGCTCTTACGGGAACCTTTACATCAAAACTTACATCTGCACAAGTCAGAAGTCAAACTACACTTCTCCTCGGGTGCAACAACCCTATTCAGGTGTATGGACACCCTTCAGTCGCATGGCCCCATGCGACTGAACATCATGCGAATGAACCAATGCGGAAGAACATTCATGCGAATGAACACCCAATCGTGCGAATGGACTAATGTGGATGAGCACTTATGCGACTGGACCCTCAGTCGCATGACCTCCAAACGACTGGCCCCAATCGTGCGAATGGACCCTCAATCGTGTGAATGAACTCCAATCGCACTCCAGTCGGTCGCCTAGCCCTAGCTGATGTAGAATGCAGTTCCAACCGAACACAAACTGCCGTTTTCGACCTCCAAGCTCATCTAAACCCATTCTAAGCCTAAATCAACCATCCTAGACCTTAGGAATGGATACCACAATACCATTCAAGCACACACAAGCCCGGAAAAAAACTCTAAACGCATCACAAGCAACACACCCAAATGGGTCAAACACACATACATACAAAAACAGGTTTTCTATGCTTTCCAGCCCCAAATCATTTGAAAACAAGTAAAAGTGGGGTCCTAGAACTCACACAAACGACACCGAGAAGTAGAGCTTCGGTTTAACTCACTACACGATGATTTTGCTCGCTTGAATCTACCAGAACCAACCTTTTCTCTCTTTTCTCCCTTCTTTCTCTCCTCTCTTTCTTTGTGGCTGAAATGTGTGAGTGTGGGGATAGTATGGCTGCCCTCTCCCTACAAATATCACCACATTTCCAACTTTTCTTCATTGGTGAGTTTGGTCACTCGACTTTGAACTTTATTTCTTTTTCTTCATTCGTCGACTTCAAAATAAATAAATAACTGGGTGTTACAAGTCCACCCCCGGTTAATAGGTTTCGTCCCTGAAACCTGTTATTCCTCGAACAAACATGGATAATGCTGTCTCATTTCTTTCTCAGTCTCCCATGTTGACTCGGATCCCTTCCTGTGCTTCCACGGTACACACACAGGGGGAACATCTTTATTTCTCAGCCTCTTCTCTTTTCTATCGATGATTGCCACTGGTTGCTCCACATAATTGAGCCGTTAGTCTACTTCAATGTCTTCCAGTGGAACAATCATATCTTCATCTGCTAAGAACTTTCTTAGATGAGATACATGGAATGTCGGGTGAATTCCACTTAACTCTTCTAGTAACTCCATTCTATTGGCCACCTCTCCTACTCGAGCGATGATTCGGAAAGGGCCTATATACCCCGGGCTCAACTTGCCCCGCTTTCTGAATCGAATAATACCCTTCCAAGGTGAGACCTTCAACATAACCTGGTCACCCACCTGGAACTCAATCGGTCTGCGCTGCTTATCGGAATACGACTTCTGTCTATCTTTGGCTGCCTTCATGAAGGCCTTGATCTTTTCAAGCGTTTTAGTCGTAGCCTCGATTACCTCGATGCTTCCTAATTCCTTCTGACCAATATCACCCCAACAAACGGGTGTTCTACATCTCCTACTGTATATCATCTCGTAGGGTGGCGTACCAATGCTGGCATGATAACTGTTGTTGTATGAGAATTCGGCTAACGGTAGGTGGTCAACCTAACTTCCCCTAAAATCAATCACACATGCCTGAAGCATGTCTTCCAATGTCTGAATGGTCCTTTTTGACTGACCATCAGTTTGGGGATGGTAAGCAGTGCTAATATGTAACCTCGTCCCCATGGCGTCGTGGAATTTCTTCCGGAATTTGGATGTAAACCGGGTGTCACGATCAGACACAATGGACACCGACACAACATGCCGAGTTACAATTTCAATGATGAACAGATCAGCCAACCTCTCAGATGAATATGTCTCGCGGATCGGTAGAAAGTGAGCACACTTCGTCAAACGGTCCACATCACCCATATAGCATCATACCCTTTCGGAGTACGCAGAAACTTTGTAATGAAATCCATGGTGATGTGCTCCCACTTCCATTCTGGTATATCCAAAGGTTGGATCTTCCCATACGACTTCTGATGCTCGGCCTTCACCTGTAAGCAAGTAAGGCACTTACTCACATACTCCACCACATCACGCTTCATACCCGGCCACCAATAATCTTGCTTCATATCTTGATACATTTTCGTGGCATCAGGATGAATGGAGTATCGAGTCTTGTGAGCCTCATCCATAATCTTCACCCGTAGATCCCCAAAACGAGGAATCCACACCCGTCCAAATCGGGTTTTAACACCAAGAGTGTTTTCACCCAATTCCCTAACCAGACCTCTCATCCTTTTAGAGTTAAGATGATCTTCTTTCAATGCCTCATCTTGAAATTCCTTGACTTGTTTCATCACATCGGAGGTCATGATTACTTTATATGGTTTCACCCGAATCGGCTCGGGCCTCTCTTTCCGACTAAGGGCATCAGCCACAATGTTGGCTTTGCCCGGATGATACTGGATCTCACAATCATAATCCTTTATAAGCTCTAACCATTTCTCTACCTCATGTTCAGGTCCTTTTGCTCAAAGAAGTACTTCAAGCTCTTGTGGTCAGTGAAGATAGTGCACTTTGTCCCGTACAGATAGTGCCTCCAAATCTTTAGTGCAAAGACTACGGTTGCAAGCTCCAAATCATGAGTGGGATAATTGACCTCATGAACATTCAACTGTCGGGATGCATAGGCTATAACCTTCCCTCTCTGCATTAACACGCACCCCAACCCTGAGTAGGAAGCATTAGAATAAATAACTAGATCTTCAGTTCCATCGGGTAATGACAGGATAAGAGGTTGAGTCAACCTCGCCTTCAGTTCATCGAATGCCTTCTCTTGAGCTTGACCCCATATAAACTTTACATTTTTTCGGGTCAACTTGGTTAGTGGAGAAGCAGTCTTGGAAAATTCTTGAATAAACCTTCTATAGTAGCCCGCCAAACCCAAGAAGCTACGAAACTCAGATGGCGTCTTTGGTGACTTCCATTGCATAACCGCTTCCAGTTTTCTCAGGTCCACCATGATCCCGTTAGGATTCACCACATGACCCAATAATTGAACCTCACGCAACCAGAATGCGCACTTGGAGAACTTAGCGTACAATTTCTCCTTCCTCAACGTCTCCAAAACCTCCCGAATGTGACCGACATGCTCAATCTCGCTCTTCGAATAAATTCGGATATCATCAATAAACAGAATCACTGATTTATCCAACATCGGCCGACACACCCAATTCATCAGATCCATAAAAGCAGCTGGCGCATTGGTCAAACCAAAAGACATGACAAGAAACTCGTAGTGATCATAGCGCGTGCGAAAAGCTGTTTTTGGGATGTCTTGTTCCTTCACCTTCAACTGATGGTAGCAAGATCGAAGGTCGATCCTTGAAAACCAACTGGCGCCTTGAAGCTGATCGAACAAATCATCTATTCTGGGCAAGGGGTATCGGTTCTTCACCGTCAACTTGTTCAGCTCACGGTAGTCAATGCACATCCTCATACTACCCTCTTTCTTCTTCACGAACAGGACCGGAGAACCCCAAGGAGAGATACTCGGTCTAATGAACCCCTTGTCAAGCAGCTCTTGCAACTGTTCCATCAACTCTTTCATCTCCGTCGGAGCCAACCAATATGGTGCCTTAGCAACAGGTTGGGCACCCGATATTAGATTAATCTGAAACTCGATCTCACGATCAGGTGGCACTCCTGATAAATCTTCTGGGAACATGTCTGGAAAGTCACACACAACCGGTACATCGGATAGTTGTGGTGTTGGCATATCCACATCCTTTACATAGGCCAAGTAGGCACTACATCCACGCCTCATACACTTTCCCGCCACTGCCATCGAAATCACCTTCGG
>BJCM01266144.1:0-40068 GCA_018326385.1 Flaveria bidentis | reverse complement strand
GATGTCACTATCAGGTGACATCTGCTGACGTCACATTCCTCTATAAAAGGAATGTTGACCTAATTTGTAATCGGCCGAAGCTTGCGAGTAAATTTATATATTATCTTTTGCAGAAAACTCTCTCTTTATAACCGTCACTGTTTGATTGAATATTCTTAGTATTCTTGCTTAAATTTCGTCTAATTTTAGTACGATTCCGCTGCATATTATAACCTAATTGTTCAAACCAGATCGTCGATCCCCAACAGTAGATGGCTCTTCTCACTCATAGAGCCAATAAGTTTACAAGAGGACAGGAAGGAAGTTTCCAAGCAATACAACCAGTGGAAAGTTTGGGTTGGATAAAAGCAAAGTCAAGTGTTACAACTGTAACCAGATGTGTCACTTTGCTAGGGAGTGCAAGACACCAAGGACAAATGGTGGCCAAGCACAAACCAAACCAAACTACATTAAAAAAGCCACCTAGAATGAGAAGCCAAAGCAGCAAGCTGCTGTTGCTGTTGAAGAAGAAGGCTTTGACTTGAGTTTTCAGGTGGAAGATGTATCTCCAAACCAAGCACTAATGGCTGACCATGATGAAGCAAAGGTATTGGAACATCTCTATACACCTGAATGTATTGCTAAAGATAATAGATACAGGTCCTACAACTTAGATATGAGATCTAATCTTGAATCCTTGAATATCTTAAAATCTAATTTCAAAAGATCTGAAAATGATTATAAACTAAAAATAGAGGACTTAGAGAAAACTATTTTAGTTCTTAAACATGAACACACCAACTACAGGACTCAGATCAAAGATCTCATAACCAAGTTGACTGAATACCAGGCTGAGCTTGTGATTAGCAAAGCCAGGGCAAAAAATGTGTTCTTGAAGAAGAAATCTTCAAGAACATCATATCCTCATCCTTGCATGCAAAAGTTTGTTATCAGAATAAGCAGGGACTTGGATCTAGTGAGATAGATCCTCCACACACCATTTTGTCTATAAGATCTCCAAGGTGTGAAACTTGTGAAAATCAGCTTTCTCTCATAGACCCCTTGACTAAAGAGGATGAAGAAGTGATAGTGAAGAATGCCTCTGAGAAGAGTAAAGAAGAGGATTCTAAGAAGGGTCACTATCCTTCTAAGGAGAGTAAGAAAACTGTGATAACCAAGTCAATCAGAAAGAACTTATTCAGAAAGAGCAAGAGTAAATTAAAGAAAGCTCAAGAAATCAAGACCACTTTCAAATCTAAATGCGAAAAATTTTCATCTTTGTAGGATTTGAAGTGGTGAAGACTGAAGACACTAACCTAAACTATATTACCAGGAGTTTAAGTTCGGTATCAACTCATCCTAGCATCAAGAAGAAGGCTGATCAGCTATGTATCACTGCTACACAGTCTGAACCATCCAACTCTAAAGGAAGTCCTCACCCTAAAGGACTTCCACTGCATCTGCAAAGATAAAGATGGAGAAGGAAAGTGATCAAGTTTAGCCTTGTTCACAAAAGAAGGCTCTTAGGAAGGAGAAGTTAGAATGTGTTATGTGTGAGAGTTCCACTCATCTTGCTAAGGATTGTCCTTACAATCCTAAAGGCACTCTCCACATGATCAAGAAAGAGACTTCTAAGAGTTTCAAGGAGAAGAAAGCTTCGGAAGGAAAATCTGTTTCCTTCAGAAGTTCCAAAATGAAGATTAAGGTAAGTGGAAAATTGCCTTCGGAAGAAAATTTGGTCTCGGAAGAAGGGAATACTTCCAAAGCACTAAAGCCTGCTGCATTGCTAGCAAAATCTTCTTAAGGATCAGTCATCAAAACTTCTGAAGTCATTAAAACTTCCAAAGTATTGAAGGTCAAGTCTAGGCATCCAAAGGTGGTGTGGAAGTCCAAGAAAGACCAAGTGACTGAAAGTTCTCCATCAACAACACCAAAAGATCCTCAAAATATGTCTATTGGATCTATTACTATTTTATTACCTTCAACTTCTTTTAATAAACCCAAGACAAGCAAGGCTTGAGTTTCTAAATGTAACTAATTATCTCTTTTGTGTAGGAACAACTCAAGACAAACAAGAATGTCTGGATCATTGGTAGTGGCTATTCCAGGCACATGATAGGCAATAGGTCGCTACTCTAAAATTTTGATAAAATTGATGCAGGGCCAGTTGCTTTTTGAGGAGATTAATTTGGTTACATATCTTGAAGGGGCAAGGTCATAAATGGTAAGCTTAACAT
The DNA here is from genome assembly GCA_018326385.1 of Flaveria bidentis. NCBI lineage: Eukaryota > Viridiplantae > Streptophyta > Magnoliopsida > Asterales > Asteraceae > Flaveria > Flaveria bidentis. The sequence goes on along the minus strand of BJCM01266144.1, from coordinate 37,852 downwards.
TGAGAAGGTAAACTTTGTCAAGGAGCTTGGATACAATCTTTTGAGTGTATCTCAATTTTGTGATCAGAGTCACAACATGTTATTTACTGAGCATGAGTGCATTGTTCTCAAGCCCGAGGTGGTCATTCCTCATGAGCACATCCTACTTAGAGCCCCCAGAAAAGGGACATGTACAAGATGGACTTCAAGAAACATCTCCCTCTTGAGAAGTTTCATGCTTTCTGTCTAAAGCAAATAGTGATGAATCTTTCCTCTGACATAAAAGAATGTGCCATGTAAACTTTAAAATCATGAATAAACTAATTAAGTATGATTTGGTAACTGGAATGCCAAAGAAATATTTTACAAGTGATGACCACTGTGTTACATGCTTGAAAAGGAAGCAACATAAGGTATCTCACAAGCCAAAGGAAACAAACTCAATCACTACTCCCCTACACTTGTTACATATGGATTTCTTTGGCCCCACCAGTATAATGAGTGTAGGAAGGACCTCTTATTGTTTGGTGATCACATATGATTTTACAAGATTCACTTGGGTATTCTTTATTGGAACTAAGAATGAGACTCCTAAGATTCTGAAGAATTTCATTCTAAGGATTGAGAATCAATCTGGTCACAAGGTTAAAACCATAAGATATGATCAAGAAACTGAATTCAAGAACCAAATCCTTGATAAATTTTATGATGAAAAGGGTATTGGATGACAATATAGTGCTCCCAGGACTTCTTAGCAAAATGGTGTTGCCGAGAGGAGAAATAGGACACTGATTGAAGTTGCGAGAACCATGTTGTCTGACTCTAAGCTGCCCATCACCTTCTGGGTAGAGGAAGTCAACACATCTTGCTATGTGTAGATAGAGTTTTAGTGGTTAAGACACATGGTAAGACTCCTTATGAACTTTGGCACAAGTGGAAACATTTCATTGGTTTTCTCAGGTCATTTGTATGTCCTTGCACCATCTTGAATATCAAAGATCAAATTGCCAAATTTACTGAGAAATCAGATGATGGATACTTCATTGGATACTCTTCCCAAGCCAAGGCTTATAGAGTATATAATTTTAGAACTAGGATAGTTGAGGAGTCAGCCAATGTGACCTTCAATGAACACACACCCAGTGTAAATGGCTTTAGTCCTGATTGGCTATTTGATCTTGATATAGTTACCAACTGTTTTAACAAATCTTGTAAAAATGTTTCAGGGTCTACAGATATTCTACCCACAGGTGATCCTGATCCAAGATTTGAGTTAAGAAGACCTATAAGTAATATTACTTTCAGCTCCAGTTATAACTAGCTCTACAAATGAAGTTTCTATCAACATAACAATGACTAATTCAGCTGATACATCTGAGATGCCTTCAAATTCCAGCTAAGAAGCTCAACAACCAGATAAATAAACTTCACATGTAGAAGATAATGGTGGTGGTGAAAGTGATCAAGAATTTCTTAATACTGATAACCACTCCATTGATGACAACATCAATGATGTGACACACTCTTTGGATCAAGTCTCACTTGATAAGTGTGCTGATGTGGTGAGAGAATCCTAAATGCCAGATCTAAATTTCTCTAATTTAGATCTCTCTCAACAACTTGTTGTGATTTCTCAGCTAAGAATCCACAAGTCTCATCCCACCTCAAACATCATTGGAGATGTTAATTCAAGGGTAAGAACAAGAGGACAAACTCATAATGCAAATGTTTGTCTTCACTCTTTGTTTCTTATCTCAGATAGAACCTAAGAAGATTGATGAGGCTTTGAAGGATGGAAGTTGAGTTGAAGCTATGTAAGAGGAGCTGCTTCAATTCAAAAGGGAAAAGGTTTGGAACCTATTTCCTTTTCATCATGGGAAGACTACTATAGGAACCAAATGGGATTTTAGGAATAAGAAGGATGATAGAGGACTTGTCATCAAGAACAAGGCAAGACTAATTATTCAAGGGTACGTACAAGAATAAGGAATTGAGTACACAGATGTCTTTGCTCCTGTAGCAAGACTGGAAGCTATTAGGATATTCTTAGCTTTTGCTGCATCCAAGAATTTCAAGGTCTACCAACTTGATGTCAAGTGTGCTTTTCTCTATGGGGTGATTGATGAAGAGGTGTATCTCAAACAACCACCTGGCTTTGCAGCTCCTGATCATCCTGATTATGTCTACATGCTTGATAAGGCTCTTTACGGGTTGCATCAAGCACCAAGGAAGTGGTATGAGACTCTATCTCAGTATCTCTCCAAGCATGGATATAGAAAAGGTACTATAGATGGAACTCTCTTCATCAAAGGAATAGGAAATGACTTGATGCTAGTTCAAGTGTATGTAGATGACATCATCTTTGGTCCAGCTAATCCAAAGCTCTACAAAGACTTTGAGAAGCTGATGAAGGATAGATTTGAAATAAGTGCCATGGGGGAACTTAGTTTCTTTCTAGGAATTCAAGTGAAGCAAGTTGAAGAAGGCATCTTCATAAGTCAGTCAAAGTATGTTCAGGACATACTCAAGAGGTTCAACATGACTGACTGCAAGGTTGCTAAGACACCCATAGCAAGAAATCACTCCCTTGGGCCTGACCTTGAGGGGGAGTGTGTGGATGAACATCTCTACAGGGCTATGATTAGGTCATTTATGTACCTTACAACTAGCAGGCCTGATATCATATTTTCCACATGTGTGTAGGATATCAAGCCAACCTCAAGATGTCACTCCCTTATCACTGTCAAAAGAATTTTAATAAATCTCAAAGGTGCCTCAACACTTGGTCTTTGGTATTCAAAGAATTCTGACTTTAATCTGTGTGCATATACAAATAATGATTATGGTGGATGCAATATGACTACAAAGTATACATCAAGGGGATGTTAGTTTTTTGGTGGAAGGGTTGTCTCATGGCAATGCAAAAAGCAATCGTGTGTCTCTACATCAACTGCTGAAGCTGAATACATTGCTGCTGCAAGCTGCTGTGCTCAAGTGCTTTGGATTCAGAATTAGATGCTAGACTATGGGTTTAACTTTTAAGAGACTCCCATTCACATAGACAACAATAATGCTATCTTTATTATAGAGAATCCTGTGCAACACTCAAGGACAAAACACATCAATATCAGGTATCATTTGATTAGAGATAATTTTGAGAAAGGTTGAATTAAACTAGTAAAGGTTAACACAAATGAACAATATGCTGATTTGTTCACTAAAGCTTTTGATGAACAGATATTTAAATATCTCATATAAGCTATTTGGATGATTAACCTTGAATAGCTTTTTCCTAAAACTAATTAATATTATTTCTAAAATCTGTGTGTCCTAAGTTTTCTATTTTATCACCTTTATAAACTCTTGATTTCTCTGGAATAAAATCTTGATATTTTTGTCCTCCAGAAGATAACTTATGCCTTTAAAACAAACAACTGCTTAAGTAAAATTACTATCAGAAAAAATTACTGAAATATCTTCCGAAGCTTAAATTTTTTCCTTAAGTACTTGTATGTTTTCAAGGACAACTTTCTTCTGAAGCAAATAAACACTTGGAAGCTTTATTCTTATTTTGAATAAAACATCCAAGTCATAATTCTTTTCCAAAGCTTAATTTTCAAAACTCTCAGTAAATATCTTCCGAAGTCATTTTGGCTTCCGAAGCTTTTGATCAAAACTTCCGAAGACAAATTACATTTGGAAGATTTTTGACTTCCAAAAAAACTACTTTTTGAGCAAACAGCAAACTACCTTTCAGAGGTGGGACCGACATCCAGATTTCAAAGTTTATCCTTTTTCATTAACTTTATCTGAAATCCATTTCATATATAAACCAAACGGTTCCCCCTCTTTCTTTATCATCTTCATCTTCTTTCAGACCTAAATTCCCAAAATTTTGTAAAATCCGCCTTTGATCTTAAGTTTCTTCGCCTCTAAGCTTTCTCAAATGGCTAACCTCAACTGCAAAAATGACCTAAACTTTTCCATGCAGTTACACAGGCAACACAATCAGGTTGCTTTGTTAAACTCCAAAAAAGATCCTCATTTCTCAGAGGTTTGTTGATTTTTGGCTCTGTCCAACTACTCCATCTTCCTTACCATTGCTCCTGTTCTTTATGAGGATCATTTACTTGATTTCTGGAAGACCTTTCAAGAGGTCATCCTGAGTGGAGAGAAGCCACTGTCTGCCACAATGTAGGGGAGGACAATCTTCATCACTCCAGCCATCATAAACACCCATCTATAGCTGGATGATGAGGAAGGTAAGTTTTCATTTCCTAAAGAAGCTGTCAATCACTCCTTTTAGTAGATGGGCTATGAAGGAGATTTCATTGTAAAGACCTTCAAGATTGGGAAGGTCTCCTCCCAGTGGAAGTACCTACTTCATGTGGTCACCCACAGCTTGTCCAACAAGCATAGGTACTGGGACCAGATTCCTAAGGATCTCTCCTTCATAGTGCATGGGATGGTTCTTGGGTCAAGTTTAGGTACTCTCAGTTTGTTTATACCAATTTTTTTTGCTAACTTGGACTCCTTAGAATATTATATGTTTCCTAAATATGTTTAACATATTCTCAATTGTGAACTGGGCTCACAGTAGAGGGATACAAATAATATTCTTAAATTGGGACAGATGAAGCCTAACATCTTTAATATTTTAAAGAAGCCAAGTGTTGGCTTCTCTGGGGTAGAAACAGCCCTAGTCCCCAAAATGTTAGAGCTCATTACTCAAGGTGAAAACCTAGCAACACAAGCTTGTGTTGAATCCACACCTTCTACCTCTCAACAACTAAAACAACCATAAATCACCCTCACCTACAAAAGAAAATCCAAACGAACCCCTGCACAAGTTACTCAGTTTGTGAAGACTCCATACTACTACCCACACATGAGGAAGTGGACATTGGATCTCCCACTTCCCTTGAGAAGTAAACCATTCCCATCTCTTCAAGAATTAGTGCTGAGGTCCCTCATACTCAGCCTGATGAGCTCATTAGCTCAACAGCCTTAAGCCTTCACTCAGAGTCTCAACATTCTAGTGAATAACCTTCAAGGGAAAGTTACCATCCCCAGCCTTTAGATCTTATCCAGCCATTTCCCAGCCTTGACTTCTATGATGATGAGGACTTGGGATACAATGAGTATCATGAGTCCCTCTTCTCTTCCCCTACTCAAAGAGAGATGAGTGCTCCTGCTTCTCCTTTGTCTAGCCCATATCATCTACCTACTAATAAGATGGATCTTCTTGAATCTCTCAGAAAGCCCATATAGAAGAGGCTCTCACTTCTACAAGTGATTACATCTTTTAGACCTCAACCATTGCAACTTAGCCCATTGATACTCCATCTGAAGTAGTCAATGAGTTGAGGAAAACTAACAACCAAGAACATCGTGTTGGTGGTGATACTGAGGACTTTGGTCTAATTATCTCATCCCACAATAAATCTTCTAATGAAGAAAAGGGGAATCTGAGACTAAAGGTGCAAAAACGGTAAAAAACATGCACTTATCTAGTCTCTAAGGTTAGTCACTTGGAATCTCAGATGACTACCTTACATAACAAGATCAATGATCAGCAACTTGAGATTTCTTATCTCAAGGAGAAACTAGATGGGAGACCTTTAAGAAGAGCTCAACTAGGAACACAAGAACCTGTAAATATGACTGACCTAACTCCTAGCTCACCTATGCAAGAGGGTGATTGTTAGGTCTAGGATCAATAGATCTAGTCCATTTTGTATAGGCTTAGAACTTGAATTAATATCTGTAATGAATGTTTGTAATTCATTATTGTGTATGCATTAAATGTATAGGTTAACCCATATATATGTGTGTTGATTTATGTATGTTTGCAGGGAAAACATTATGATTGGTAAAATTCACCAAGTGTAAGACACATCTACGGATGAACATTTTTGTTCTTCCGTAGATATGTTTTTTACAAATAAAATACATCCGAAGATCTTCGGCGGATGAACAACTGTTCTAAGGATGGAAGAACAAGTGATTCGAAAGAACAAGAGTGCTTCGAAAGAACAAGATTGCTTCGGAAGAACAAGATTACTTCGGAAGAAGAATGTACCCTCGGAAGAACAAGACTCCTGCGGAAGAACAAATATCTACGGAAGTCAATGTTCCTGCGGAGTCCAAACACTTGTATAATACAAGTGTTACAAGTCAACAAGTCAACAAGGCAGTTATGCGAATCCCAAGAGATCCGGCGATTCCTTAACAGAAACAATTCCAAATCCCAAGAGATCCGGTGATTCCTTAACAGAAACAATGGTGTTTCTTTAACACAAACATTATTGTCTATAAATATGCAACCTAGGTTTCGAATAATGCAGACGGCTGAGACGGCTGAGATGACCGAGACGGCTAAGACGGATTCGACGACAAACATCCGAGCAACATTTACAACCAAACATCACATCAAATCACACAAACCAAAACCCTAGCAGCCGTCACATCATCAAACATGAAAATCAAGATCATTCGTTCATTCATGTTTATCAACTGTAATCATTAACATGTTTTAATGAAATACATTTGAATTAAATATTTTCCGATCATTAATTGTGTTTCATTCATTGTGTTCATATTATTCTTGAATCATTATTGATATTAAAATTAATACAACAATTAAACCAAGTTAACGTTGATTCCACAAACATTGACTTGACTTCAACCAACACTGATAATTCCTGATTGCGATCCTTGGATTCACAGGTGGTATCAGAGCCAAGTGCTTATTGATTTAGATCAATTGATCTATCAGTGTTAGTTTTGTTTAACTATTTTCAAAATTATTTTGATTTGTCAGTTTTATTGATTAGATCTACTGTTTTTGAGCAAAGAGTTTGTGTGATATTTGTTTTGTCATTCAACATTACATAGTTCGATTAACTTGGATCTATATTCAAATCAATTCTAGTAGATCTTAGTTATTGATCAACATCAATAACTTGTTCATATCCTTTGAAAAAATTCATTAGTTAAAATCTTAGTTCTTAACTAATCATGAGCAACTTTGGTGGATCATCTTACCAACCTCCAAAGTTGGAAACAAAAGCATATTTTAAATCCTGGAAAATCAAGTTCAGGAATCATATAAATTTTACAGATTCTAACTTATGGGTTTTAATAACAAAAGGTACTTATATTCCACCCACCCTTGGGCCAGATTATAATGATAATATCAACCCATAAGTGCGAAAGAACTGTCACCTGATGATATTAAGAAGGTCAAAGTTGATATTAAAGCATACAACTTGCTTAGTATGGCTTTACCAGAAGAAATATTAATCAGGTGTGAAAATTACAAAACAACAAATTCCTTGTGGAAGATTCTTCATACACTCTGTGAAGGGAGTGATGAAATCTGAAGCATTAGGAAGGACACCCTGCGTTCACAATATGAAACATTTCATCATATTGAGGGTGAATCAATTCCTCAACAACTCCATAGGTTTATGCTACTTGTTATAGAAATGAATATTTTGGAGTTGAAGTACACAAATGAGCAAATTGAACAAGAAAATGCTCCATACATTACCACAAAGTTAGAAGCAAACTGTATCCATGTTCAAGAACACAGTAGACCTCAAAGCAGTTGGACTAGATACTCTAGTGGCTAAAGTTGAGGCTCTTGAAATGGATGAGAAATCAAGAAACAAGAGTGTGAGAACTCAAGTATCATCATATCATTTTAAAGAAACAAGAAGTGTTGGAAGTGCATTTATGTCCAACAATGATGGTGATAACTCTTGTACTTAGAGTGAAGATGAAGAGGAAGTAAGTCTTTATGTCTCAAAACCTTCTAAGAAATCTACTCAAAGTAAGTCAAGAAAATAGAAAGAAATAACTGACGATCAAAGTGATATCTCATTAGAAAAGCCATCAATCAACAATCAATTAGAGTCCATCACTGTCATTCTGGACTCTGAAGACAAAAAGTAGCTTTTGCAGCTTTCAGTTCAAGCTTTCAAGCTTACCTAGGAAGCTCATTAACCTCTGCCATCATGTGTCAACAAGACTTGGAGGAACTACCCCCGGATGTAGTGGAGGAGATGGATCTACAATGGAAAATGGCAGTGATTGCCTATAGAGCCAAACAATATCTAATACGAAACAAAAATTTGGCTGCTGCAAGTAAATCATCACGGATTGGTGTTGATAAGTCAAAAGTAAGATGCTTCAAGTGCAATCTCTATGGACACTTTTCTAGGGAATGCAACCAACAAAATCCTGACTCAACACAACATCAACAATATCAGTCTAAACAACCTTCATTATCTCAAAGATCATTCAGGCAGCCACAACTTGCCAACTCATCCCCACTAGCCACTAATACACCAGAAGGCACAAGTAACTCAAAAGAATCTGGGTTGATCATTCTTCAAGATGGAACCTGTGACTGGAGTATGTATGAGAAGGAAGTCTTGGAAGAAAATCAATCTCTAATGGCTCACATGGAAAACAAAGTTCCACCCATGGCAAGTGAGGTAAGAGACAGGTTATGTTCATTAATATGTCTTGAGGAAGTAGAAAAATATAGAGTCCATGCTCAATAATTGGTTAATAAAGTTAAAGAAACAATGATTTTGATTGAATCTCATGTAAGAGAACATAAACTATATCAAATAAAAATTAACTCTTTACAAAAGGATTTAGATAAAATTGTTTCTGAAAATTACAGTTTAAAAGCACAAGTTGAGCATCTGACCACTTCCTTAACTAAATCCATGGCTGATCATGCATCAACTGAAGTGAAACTGCAGAAGTTTCAACTTTCATCTCAGCAGTATGAGAAATTATTAAATCTCATATTGAATCAAAGAACAGGTATGGGTTGGGATATAATGTTGTGGCACCTCCTATTAACAATAATTATGTTCCTTTGCCTGAATCATGACAAATAACCTGTCAGATCATTTTGTGCCTAGCACCAATATAGGAACAAGTTCTAATCAACAAAACATTGATAATAAATCCGTGGTGAATGAAATTAAGTCTTCTGAATCAGACAAGATTAATCAAATGAATTTAGAATTTGACTTTGATGAATGTGATGACTTGATGATTCTGATGAACATGATGATGATCTTCTAATCAAGGGTAAGAATATTGTTTTTGAAACAAATATTCCAAAAGTGCTTGAAGAAACAAATTTGCCATACCCTCCTAAACAAAGAAACATTTTGTAGACCATCTGTAAGAGAATAGCTCAATTAAATGAAGGAATTCAAGAGCTAAATCAGCAACAAAAATCTTCCAGTGAAGTAAAAGAGAAGTGTGCCTCTACTGAGGAAAGACACAAATCATCCGTTGAAAAAGAAAAGAAAAGGCTTTCAGCTGATCATCAGCGGAAGAAGAACCTTTCTTCAGTACCAGATGTACGGAAGAAGAAAACCTCTTTAGTAGAAGTTAATGCTGATTCAGTAGATGATCTACGGAAGAGGAATTCAGCAACAAACAAACAAAAGCTGCACAAACCAGAAAAGAAAGAATCAACTTCACAGTTGAAAAAGGATGCAAAGCCTCAAAAGTTGGCAAATCATAAGAAATTAAGTGATTTTGACAAAGAATCAGATGAGATGTATTGCAAATGGTGTGAGATGAAAAACCATAATACTAAGGATTGTTACTTTAGTAGTTATTGTTCTATATGCAATATGAACAATCACATGACATCTGACTGCTACTTCAACAAACACTGTGCTATCTGCAACAAAAATAACCATTCAACTCAAGAATGTTATTTCAACAAAAAGAACAAGACAAAAGGCATAAAGAAGAAACAATCAGATAAATATGAATCGGACACTCAATCTACTGATTGTGTAATAGATTCAAAACTGAAGAAGTCTGAACAAAAAAAATCCAAAATCAAAGGAAAAGACATCCTCTGATGTTCATCCTTCAAAGAAAAGAACAACTTTCCAGCAACCAAAAACACCTCATAAAAGGGTGGAATTGACATAAAAGGAGACAAAGGCTGATGATGCATTCTTTAATAATTTTGAGAAGGGAATTCATATACCTCATTCAAAAACAAAACCTTTACTAATCAAGATTCATTATCAAAACCAAAGCCTCAAATGAACAAACATGAGTTGAATAAAGAAGAATTTAAGAAACAAGAACCTAGTTCATCAATATCTCCTTCAACAAAACCAACCTCATCTAATACAACTCAGAATGAATCAATCAAAACTAAAACTGAAACTTCAAGACTTATTCATGAAGGAGTTACTATTTTAGACACTGCTAGCAAACCCAAAATCATCAAGGCTTGGGTTGTCAATTCTAACTGATTTATTTCTGAATGTAGGAACAATATTGGAGAGCTAACAACAAGTGGTATGTTGATAGTGGTTGTTCCAGGCATATGACAAGAAACAGTTCACTTCACCATTACTTCGAACATAAAAGTGCTTCTTATGTGTCATTTGATGGGGATAAGAAGGGAGGTAAAATTGTTGGTGAAGGAATGGTAACAAATGGTGTGCTCAAGTTTGAGAAAATAAACTATTGTGAAAATTTACAGTATAATTACTAAGTGTGTCTCAAATTTATGATCAAAATTATACCACCTTGTTTGATAACACTAACTGTTACATTCTTAAGCCAGGTTTTTCTATTCCAGAAAATTAGGTGCTTCTTAAAGCCTCAAGAAAAGGAAACACTTATGTTTTGGACATGAAAAACACATCACTCACAAGACATGAAACATACCTCCTATCTAAGTCATCAGAAGATGAATCTCAATTGTGGCATAGAAGGCTTGTCCATTGTAACATGAAAAATATGAACAAATTGGTGAAAAATGACTTAGTTATTGGACTGCCAAAGAAAGAGTTTATTGCTCAACTCATTGTTCTTCTTGTTACAAAGGAAAACAACATAGAGTGTCTCATAAATCCAAAACTATCAATACTAATACTACAACACTCAAATTACTTCACATGGATCTGTTTGGTCCTACCAATGTGATGAGCATTGGAAAAAGAAATATTGTTTGGTGATAGTTGATGATTTCACAAGATTTACACGGGTCTTTTTCTTAAAACAAAGAGTGAAACATCAGAAACATTAATGGACTTTGTGATCAAGATTGAGAATCAACTTGATGCAAAAGTTAAAATTTTTAGGAGTGACAATGGTACTGAATTTGTCAATTTTGATTTGGATTCCTTTTGCAGGACCAAAGGTATTGCAAGGCAATTCAGTGCACCAAGAACTCCACAACAAAATGGAGTTGCTGAAAGAAGAAATAGAACTCTTATTGAAGTAGCCAGAACAATCCTAGCTGACTCACAATTGCCCATCACCTTTTGGGCTGAGGCAGTGAATACTGCATGCAATGTTCAAAACAGAACATTAAGTGTCAAAGAACATAACAAAACTCCTTATAAGCTTTATTTAAAAGAAAACCATACATAGGATGTCTTAGAGTTTTTGGGTGTCATGTATCAGTTTTTAAGATAAAAGATTCATTGGGAAAATTTTCAGAAAAAACATATGATGGTCTCTTTGTTGGATATTCTTCAACATCTAAATCTTATAGGAGCTATATTTCACAACATAACATTGTGCCAACATTTGTCTTTTCACTTGTTTTCTTTCACAAGTGGTTCCTCCAAACATCACTGCTGCTTTAAAGGACAATAGCTGGATTGAAGCTATGTAAGAAGAGCTTCAACAATTTAGAAAGCAAAAAGTGTGGTCTCTAGTTGATTTACCTAAAGGCCAACATCCTATTATAACAAGATGGATCTATAAAAATAAACTGGATGATAGAGGCATTATTGTAAGAAATAAAACAAGGTTGATTGCTCAAGGATACACACAAGAAGAGGGAATCGACTATGATGAAGTTTTTACACCAGTTGCAAGAATTGAAGCCATAAGAGTGTTCCTAGCTTATGCATCATATAAGAAGTTCACTGTGTATCAAATGGATGTCAAGTCTGCATTCCTATATGGGAAAATTGATAAGGAAGTTTATGTGTCACAACCCCCCGGTTTTGAAGATCCTCATTACCCACACAAGGTATACAAGCTTGATAAAGCCTTGTATGGTCTTCACTAAGCACCAAGAAAGTGGTATGAAACACTATCATCTTTCCTGCTCAAGCATGGCTACAAAAGGGGAACTATTGATCAGACCTTCTTCCTCAAACAAGAACATCAAAATCTCTTAGTTGTTCAAATATATGTTGATGACATTATATTTGGATCAACTAATAATAGATTGTCTGTAAGTTTCAAATAATTGATGAAATCAGGATTTCAGATGAGGTCAATAGGAGAATTAACTTTCTTTCTTGGTCTCCAAGTTCATCAAAAGATAGATGGGATATTCATCAATCAAAAAAAATACATACATCAAATTGTGAAGAAATACAATCTTGTTGATGCATCTTCATGCAAAACACTAGCCTCAACAATTGAAAAGATTGTACCTGATCCTTCAGGAAAATATATTGATCAAAGATTATATAGATCAATGATAGGATCCCTTATGTATTTAACTGCCAGTAGGCCTGACATTATGTTTGTTGTGTGTGTTTGTGCTAGGTACCAATCTGATCCAAAAGAATCTTATCTGAATGCTGTGAATAGGATCTTCAGATATCTCAAAGGTAAACTAGGACTTGGTCTTTGGTATCCAAAAGATGGTGACTTCACACTCTACTCATATTCAGACAGTGACTACGATGGATGTAACAGCAACAGAAAATCCACAAATGGTGGATGTCAATTTCTCGGACCAAGACTAGTATCATGGCAATACAAGAAGCAAACCAATGTATCTATATCCACAGCTGAGGCTGAGTACATAGCTGCTTCAGTTGGTGCTCTCAAGTCCTTTGGTTGCAAAACGAATTGCTTGACTATGGTTACAATTTCCTTCAAACTTCAATTTACATAGACAATTCCGCTGATATGTTTATCACTGCTAATCTTGTGCAACATAGTAAAACAAAACATATTAGGATAAGATATCATTTTCTGAGATATTGCTCAGAAAAGGGTTTGATTAAGTTAGTCAAAGTGGATACAATAAATCAGCTTGCTGATTTATTCACTAAAGCCTTTGATTCAGTCAGATTTAATTTTCTAATTGAGTCTCTAGGCATGATTAACTTAGATTAATCAATTTGAACAAACAAAGAAAAGCATGTGTCTGTAACTAGTTATAAATAAATTACATTAGGAAGAAATGCTTGTCATGGTACAATTTTTCTTCCGAAAGCAATTTACCTTCGGAAGAAACTTCTGAAGTATCTTCCGAAGCATATAATGATGCTTCAACATGAAATATGCATAGGAAATGATAATACACTATATATTTATTTTTTCATGAATTCTTTAATATCATTAAAATCTGAGCTAGTTTCTTGATATGTGAGTAGGTTCATCTTGAGTGGAAACTACACTTAGCGGATGCCAAACATAATGTAAAATGATTGTTTGTGGGAAACTTCAATTTAAGGATACAGAAAGTGAGTCTTATTTTGATGTGATAAAATCACTCATCTAAGCACACTATGTACCGTCACTTTATAATATATATCTTTGCAAATCATACTCCCTCTATTTTGTGTAAACAAAGACCTGGGTGTATGATCACCATGTTGTATATCAGTTACCAAATGGTGAAAAGATCATGATCCTCATGATCCCTCTGTTTTGTGTAAACAAAGACCTAGGTTAAAAGCACCTCTGTTTTACATGAATAAAGACCTCGTGACCTGCTAATGATCATAGCTAAGCTCTCAAAAGAATCCTATATGATCAATTGTATATTAATCTAGAGCTTTTATATCAATGCATCAATGAGATGTCGAATGCATCTCAAGATAGAACTTATAACTTAAAGTACATAGTTATTAAGTGTGAAAAAGTGATGATTTGACTCACAAAGGGAGGACAAAATCTTCGTGAATTGAATGTGAAGCCCACAATAGTTATTTTCTAACTAACATGAAAACATGATAAACAACATGCCTAGTTGATACATTAACTGTTGTATGGATTTAAGTGGACAATATACTTGCAATCAGAACTAAGTTCAGGTATCAATTCAATAAAATTTTTCATTAGGAAGAGGCTTCGTATTATAGTATGATCCCATTATATGTGTATATATATGCTTGTGCATTAACACATTGCCAAATGTTCCTCATGATAACATTCGTAGAAATTTATGATAAATGCATTCTGTCATCATTAATCACAAATTTAGGGGAAGTAGAAGTCATGAAGATAAGTTAATCCATCAACAGATTTGTCTATTTCATTATCAATTTGAAGGAATTGAAAGCTGAGCACCACCTTAGCTCTTGGATACATGAAGTTTTTAAAATTTAAACTTTCTTGTGCACAATTGTCATGAATACAAAGTCAACAAGGTCTAAAAGCAATAAATGGTTCTAAGCAGTAGACTTGGACCATACAATAAAATAAGTTTTTCATAGTGCCCTTTAAGCATCAGCAGAAGCTACAGTGCCTTCTTAAGCATCAACAGAAGCTACAGTGTGGAAATTTTACTAAATGTCTATCTGTAGATTGGTAAACTACGGATGAGCAAGTTCAACAAGTATAATCTAATTTCATAGCTTGGTAATCTATGAAAATTTAAGTTATACTTAATCAGCAGAAGTTTATAAGTCATCCGCAGATGATATAAGGAATCCGTAGATAATGTGCAGAAGAACTAAGAACTCTAGATAAGTTAAATTGTTGAGGGTCCCACATCATTAAATAAATAAAATTAATGTGTCTAAGAGAGTATAAATGATGTTCTTTGACTTCAATATTCATTATTCACTTTTTTAAAACACTTTTCAGACCTAGAAAAACGCACTCAATAAACTTTTCCCACTTCTTAACATTCAAAATTACCGAATCAAAACATCAAACAAACATATAACTCTGTTCTCAGATCACTGTGTTCAAGGTAAAACATGTCGCAATGTTCAATAATGAACCGTTTGATTCTTGGCTATTCTCACAACTGTTCGCGTTCTCATATCAATAATGTGATTCTAATGAAATCTTCTTTATTCTTATGAACAGATGGATAATCTATTTGTGAGAGAGCACAATGTGTGTGCTTTCTTAAATCCTGAAGACCCTGTTCAGAAGGGTGTCAAGACATTATTCAATATCTAAGAAGATCCAGGGTATTCTATGCCTTATCAGCAGAACCTGTGATTCATCAATCACACATCACTGATTTCTGGAACTCTACCCGACTGGAAGAAGATGGACAAGTTATTGTGGCGGATGTGAAGAATCAAAGACTGAGAGTGGATGAACAAACAATAAGAAGAGTTCTTGAGTTAGGAGATATAGAAGCTGGTCACCCTGATGTGTTCAAGAATGAATACATAGAGAAAGCCTTTCTTATGATAGGGTATGATGGTGACTTCGAGAAGGGATAAATAAAGAAAGGAAGACTCCGCAAGCCATATAGATTTCTCTGCCACACTTATCTTAAGTACATCTCAAACAGGAAATCTGGACTTGACAGATTTTCAAGGCATATCTCTTCAGGCATTATTGGTGTCTTTGAGGGAAGAACCTACAATTACTCAAAGGACATCTTCAACTGCTTATGTGATCACATCAAAGTGCAGAAGGCTGACAAGATGTATATGTTTCCAAGGTTTCTACAACTGATCATCAATGCTGATCTGCCTAGGACTGCTGTAGATGGTGATGTGTTTGTTCAAGCTCACCTAGATAGATCTGTACTGAATAAAATATCTGGGAAGTATGAAGGAGGAGACATACCCATGTTTGCTCATGTGGTAGATGCTAATGCAAACATTCCCTAAGAGCTTGTATGGGAAGATCAACAGGAGGATTCACCAACCAACTATATACAAGCCACTCACTCACCAGATCTATCACCCATTTGCTAACAACATCAATCTCCACAACATCCCTCACCATCATGCCAAAACACTCTGCCCATTTCACCCATTCACTCTATTCAGTCTCAACAGTCACCATCACCAAGCCAAGCCACTCAGCCAATCTCTCCATTTATTCATCAATTATCTAAGAGTGTGTATGCTGAACCAATCTCTGCTACGCAGCCTCTAAACTCAGTTCACACTGGTGAGACTGATTTGATCACTCAAGCAAGCACCATCTCTCTATCAAACTCCAACTCTGAAAAACCAGTTGCCTCCAATCAAACAGAACCTTTAGTGCACAGCATGAATCTTGAATCACAACCTCATCATGATAAGCATGTTCAAGCAAAAGAAGAATGCTCCAGTTCAGCAAGTGTGGCTCATGCTGAATAAAGATGAGATTGTTGACCAACAAGAAGAAGGGGAAGAAGAAGAAAAATATGAGGAAGTAATTGCTTACCATGAAAATGATCTAAGTGATAATGACATCCCAGTAAGCAAAAACTATCTGGTGGCTGTATACAACAAGCATGTAGTGAAGTCTAACTACAGAAAGAAAAGAATTCAAGAGCTGAAGAGGATGATAAAAGAAAAGGATTTTCAGCTGATGCAGCAAAAAGCAACCATCACAAGATTAAGAGAAGATGCTCAATGCAACAATGAAGTCATTGATGCTTTGCTGAATATTGTTGAAAAACAAAAGGAATCTATTGCTAATCAAAAGGCTGAAATAGAAAAGCTTGTGATGGAGAGCAACCGAGCCAACAAGTCTGTGGAAGAACAACATGCTGAGGTACAAAGAAAGAATAAAGAGGTTTAGAAGCTGAAGTTGAAAATAAGTGCCCTGGAGTCTAAGCCTGCCACTACTTCAGTACAACTAAAAGAACCTGCAACATCCTCTAAGCAACTGATTTTATATTCCAGGAAGAGAAAATACTTGGGCTCTACAAAGAAACAGGTAACCAATGTTGATGATTCACCTAAAAGATAAAGGCATATATCTTCAGAGCAAACTAATTTAGTTAATGTTTCAACATCAAAGCCAGTCACTACTTATGAAGTTGAGAGTGATGTTAAATGGAAAGAACTAACTAAAGAGGTGTCTAACAAAGAACAAGAAGAATTAAAAGCCGATGATCTTCTAACAACAAAAGACATAATGGAAGAGAGGCCTGAATCAACTATGTTTATGACCCTTATCAACCATGGGTTTCCATATGACATGGTTGAAAGGATGAATCTGACTGAGATGAAGAACATACTGAAAGAGTTTGAGCTTGCAAGATTCAGAATTCTAAAATGTGACTATGAAGCATTCACAACTTTTCAAGCCATTCAGAAAATCAAGAAAGATCTAGGTTACTGTGATACAGCTAAGCTCATAAAATACAATATCATATGCTGGTTACAGGGTCACAACTACAAAAGCCATGAACTTAAAGAAAGATCAGTTGGTGAGCTAAGGAGAATGATGGAGCATGTCATGGCTGTTGAGCTTGATACTGGAGTCAGATTAAGAACTGAAGCCCCAAAGCCTGATGCTGATCATTATAGCAAATCCCTTGCTGAACCAGTAACAATTGAAAGTGCATCTCAACACAAAGAAAAAGGCAAACTGATCAGAGAACCAAGATCAGTCATACCTAGCAAAGTGTGGCCATTGGGGACAACAGTCAGGGTAATCACAGAGAAAAAGTCTACCCAGATAGAGTTATTTGACCACATCACAAGCCCAAACTCTATGGAAGACAATAGAATAATGACATGGAAGTATGATCAAGAATGGGACTGTGCTGTCATCAAGAGAACCTCCGGAAGGGTTCAATACTTTCATGATATAGCATCAGTGCTATGCTTACCCGAATGAGACCTCAACGATTTGCAAAGCTTGATTATTTCTAACTATCCATTTCACCCAAGAGGAAGAGACTTCTCTGTGTTAGTGGGAAAGCTAAAATCAAAATTCAAAGATGATGTGCTTTAAGAAGCTAAGAGAGAAAATGATGAGCACAGGAGAAGGTTACAAAGAATGAAAAGATCAAAATCCAACTCCTCTACAATGGTGGATGATGAGTTCTTAAAAAGGGTTGGATGTCAAAGTAGGAAATCAGCCGATACTAAAAGAATAGATGGGAATCAATATGCATATCCCATAACAGAAAGGGGATATGTTGAGAAGACCAAAGAATTGGTGCTGCTAAGGAATGCAGAAGGAAACAAAGCAAAGAGAATCATAATTTTTGACCCAGTGGAGATCAAATTGCTTCACCCAAGCTACACATCGTACCTTCATGACAAATTCTTTCCAAAGCTAACTGATGAAAGGGCTCAGAATGACTTATGTCTATATGTGCACATGATTTAAGTTGTGAATAAGCTACATGCTAAAGCATACAAGAGAAGAATGTATAATGCTGGGATGCTGAAGGGAGCTAACATTGAAGATATATCAAAACTGAGAATCTCGGAAGAAGATGAGCTGGAAATAGTCAATAACCAAAGCATGGTGGAAACTCTGACTACAGAAGAAGACATACTGGGATTGAGCTTTGACACTCATAAAAAGATATGCAAAATGGAGATCAAATACATGTATGATGATCAAAAGGATGCAATATCTTACTTCAACAAAAGGATGGTGGCAAGATTGAAAAAACTTCCAGTTTTGAAGAGCAGATTACAAGTGTCTAAGCCTAAGAGGGAGTATTGTTAGGTCTAGGATCAATAAATCTAGTTCATTTTGTGTATGCTTAGAACTTGAATTAATATCTGTAATGAATATTTGTAATTCATTATTGTGTATGCATTAAATGTATAGGTTAACCCATATATATGTGTTGATTTATGGATATTTGCAGGGAAAACATTATGATTGGTAAAATTCACCAAGCGTAAGACACATCTACGGATGAACATTTTTGTTCTTCCGTAGATATGTTTCTTACAAGTAAAATACATCCGAAGATCTTCTGCGGATGAACAACCAGCTCTGAGGATGGAAGAACAAGTGCTTCGAAAGAACAAGAGTGCTTCGGAAGAACAAGATTACTTCGGAAGAACAATGTACCCTCGGAAGAACAAGACTCCTGCAGAAGAACAAATATCTACGGAAGACAATGTTCTTGCGGAGTCCAAACACTTGTATAATACAAGTGTTACAAGTCAACAAGGCAGTTATACGATTCCTAAGAGATTCGGTGATTTCTTAACAAAACAATTCCAAATCCCAAGAGATCCGGTGATTCATTAAAAGAAACAATTCCAAATCCCAAGAGATCCGGTGTTTCTTTAACTAGAAACATCATTGTCTATAAATATGGATCCTAGGTTTTAAATGATGCAGACGGCTGAGACGGCTAAGACGGATTTGACGACAAACATCCGAGCAACATTTACAACCAAACATCACATCAAATCACACAAACCAAAATCCTAGCAGCTGTCACATCATCAAACACGAAAATCAAGATCATTAGTTCATTCATTGTTTATTCAACTGTAATCATTAACATGTTTTAATGAAATACATTTAAATTGAATATTTTACGATCATTAATTGTGTTTTATTCATTGTGTTCATATTATTCTTGAATCATTATTGATATTAAAATTAATACAAACAATTAAACCAAGTTAACGTTGATTCAGCAAACGTTGACTTGACTTTAACCAACACTTATAATTCCTGATTGTGATCCCTAGATTCACAATGATGCTACCAAAAAGGGGGAGAAAGTCATTACAATCACAGAACCTGGGAGTTCTTCACAGAGCATGGACTTTGAGGACTCGCCATCTTCACTTGCAACTATCCATAATTAGTAACTTCCTCAAGTTCACATTGATATGGACTCTATAAACTCCTTCATTCAGAGTCTTTCTGAGAAAGGCATTCCAAGGGTTATGTTATCTTCACCTCAAGGAACTACCAACTACATCATAGGGTGGATGTATGAGGCTAACTATAGAGCCCTTATTATTCAAAGAGTTCAAGGGAAACAAGAAGTATTCAATTTTCAAACTTTGAAATACTATGAAGGTCTTGACCTTATCAACATGGCACTTGTCAATCGAAGCCAATCTAGATAAGCTGACAAGTTGGCTCAAAGGATTCAAGAAAGGATTACTGAAGAGTTCAGCCTCAGAAGGAGACAGAGACAATCAGGCAATATCATTGGTCAACTGGATGTTGAGGCAAACCCTGAGATTAGCTTCAAAAGGAAAGCCTTGACTGAAGTCCCAGTGACAGAACCTGAGAGCCATGTCACACCTACAACTGCTTCAGAAGTCCATTCCCTTGATGAGACACCTGCTGGTGAAAGTGCATCAACCTCTCTCTGGCTAGAGCATGGATGTTACTCCAAGCATTGAAGGCTAAAGCTCTCTCCACCCTGAGTCACAAAGGTTTGTGAGTGAAAAAAGGAAAAGGAAAATGACTCCTGAGTAGATTGAGGAGGAGGAAAGAGAGAGAGAGGAAAAAGAGGCTAAAGGGAGAAATTTCCTCTGCTGGGTCTGCTGGCTTCATTGAAGCTGCAATCATGGTTGCTCCCAGACCAAACACTCAAAATAATGAGTTGAGGGTAGTCAGGATTGCCTACTTACACACCAACAACTATGATATTGATAATATCATCTCCCTTCCCTTAGTGGAATTAAATGAACTAGCTGACATGGAATTGTCAAGAGAGAGGAAAGAAGCAGAGGATGCAAGATTGCTTCTTCAAATCAAAGAGGAAAGGAAACTAAAAAGGCTCTACAAGCATGTTCCTACCCTCTCCCCAGTTCAAAAAAGCCCTACACAAGAGGCTATGGCTCCACAAGAACCTCAGGTAGACAAAAAAAACTGATAGGATCAATATGATCAACTACTTCAGTGCCATAGGTCTCTATCAGGTTGATCCACTTCTTCCCCTGTCCTTTGAGTACATTGAGTTTGAGTTTATCAAGCAACTTTAACTTTAAGTACTCAAAGAAAGAAATGCAACAAAGAGAAAGATGAGGGAAGAACCTGCCAAGGCTAGAGCCATCAACCAGAAGAGTCAAAGGAAGTCTGCTGATAGGCAGTGGATGATGAGCTTCTTGAAGCTGTATGGATTCTCCGGAAGGAGGCTTGGCCCTATGTCTCTATCCACCATGGATGAGCACATTAGGGTGATCAAGCAGAAGATCAAAAGAGGAGAACTTGTTGACTTACACTCCCCACCAAGTCAGGTCCCTCAAGAAGTGGAGGTTATGGTTGAACCTTTTGAGACAACATAAACTGGACCTCCTTTTATATATCAGCAAGCTTTATCTTTGATGCATAGCAGGGTTCAGTCCACTTTCAATCTTAACTTATGAGAGAGGAAAACCCAACTGATCAAGACAAAGATGATCAACAATGTGCTGCATGCCACTCTTCTCAGTTAAAATGTATGAAGGGCAGAAAAAGGATGGCTTCTAGACCAAAGTCTAAGAAGAAGAAGAAAGAAGGATCCATCTCCAAACCCCAGGATGAGTAAGAACATCCTAGGGATGTGCAGCAAGAGGAAGTTCAACCAACTCCAATCCAAGTAGCTCATCTGGCATTAGGAAGACCCATCTTATCCTATACTTACACTACTAATCTAGAGCGATGGCATGTTTTTAGAGATCAAGGTGTTGAAGATGTCCACTCATGATATGACATGTTCAATCTACCTCTGCATGATCTCTTTGATATGAGAAGACATTATGAAAGTCTGAGTGATTCTCATCATCTCATGAAGAAAGGCATGGTCATCATCATGATGAGGACTGTCAATATCTAAAGTCTTTAAATGTTTTGGTAGCATCATCCTAGGGGGTGTTTGTAAGGACTCATATAAGGCTGATGCAACTCAAAACATCCAAATTCTATCCTGCATACATGCACAAAAGTACTGAAGTAAAATGCTTTAGAAGTTTCACACTTTGCTTTAGAAAATATTCGAAGTGTTAAATCATTTTGAATCCAAGACTAATATCTTCCGAAGCCAAATATGAAGTCTTCCAAAGCTTTAAAGACAAAGTCTTCCAAAGCCAACACTTGAAGACAAATTTCTTCCGAAGACTTTTGAGTACATGCTTTATCTGATATACCTTTTACCATAAAGTTGGACCACCTTTCCAATATGACTCTGTTTGACTTACCAACTTTCACAAGTTGGTGAAAGGTTCATGTTTTTGGTAAACTTTACATTAAGGTATTGAGTCTGCTACTTTCTACTTTATGTACTTTTATCCTTTTTATAATATATTAGAATCTGCCTTTTGACTCTACATTGATTTTATTGTTGTCTAAATCATGTATCCAGCTGGCCTTTAAAATATGGTCGGTTGTAGGATGTAGTATAAAGTATCTCAGGTCCCTTTGTAATCTTTAATCCTTTTATGCTTTGTAAACACTTGTAAGGAACTTGAGATCAATATACATCATTTTTGAAAACCAAACACCTGTGTTATTGTTATTTTTCTTGTTCTATCTTTTTATTCCTTGTGTTACTTAGTATCAAGATGACTGGTTGGCAGTTCCCCATTTGATATGTTAAGTGTTCTAAATCCACTCTCCTTATTATGTGTTGTGTTCTAAGTGAACAACCCTTAAACCATCCTGTATATATATATATATATATATATATATATATATATATATACACACACACATATGGTTAATGATTTAGTGAAGAAAAAAATGAATATGGGTCGAAGTCCTAATTATCCTTGTTATCAACTTCAGCCCAAGCTCAAAAGCCTTCGTAACCCAATAATTTCCCACTTGAAGGCGTTACACAATCTACAAAGCCCATTCAAGCAAACCTAATAATACTAATTATAGTCATCTTTGTAAAGGAAGTCTTCCGAGCCCCCAAGCTAAGACTCCAACCCAAGTTCTCCTAGTTGTTACGACCCCTCTCATCATGTACCAGAAAGGCATGTAGAAGCTCTTGAGAGCTTCAACCTATCATCATAGTTGTCCTAGTCATGGCTAACTCAACCATCAACTCATCCTCAATATTAGTTGGTTTACACGTTCCACCGAATCCAGAGATACATCAAGGAGAATCAACAGTATCCAAACTTGGGAAGTACTCTCTTGGAGAGATTTTATATGTAAAAAACCCTAGTCTTTAAATCCCAATAGTGTTTTGAAACTATACCCAAAACATATTCTGTGCTCCTAATTTAACAAATACCCCTAAATGGTTTAAACATTTAGAGTTGCAAATGAACCATTTTTTGTCAATTAGATTCAGTGAACTAGACTTTATCTTGCTTAATCAAGGGGTCAAAGTACCCAAATTGAGTACTTCAATCATATACAGTGATTCTCGTTTCATACCATGAGCAATAATCAGATTATCATTGATCACCTTCCATTTACCACTATCAAACTTTACATTTAGTCTTTGTTTATCCAATTGACTGATGGAAATAAGCTTCAAGTTCAATCCTTGTTTGCTCTGACGTTCTATAAGTTCCAAATAGTACCCGATGGCCTTTTCCGATCAATATCTCCCATACACGTGACATCAAGAATCCTACCGCAACATAACTGTACCTTACCAAGATTCCATACTACTTTCTACTTTGAGTATCAATATGCCATTATCAGAAACATCCCAACAACAGAACAATTGACTCTTAATGTGTCCCACCTTGTTATTGTGTCAACACTTCATATTTTTAAGAGTTTTAGACAAACTACTACCCTGGCTCCCAATGAGCTTGTAATTTCTCCAACCTCCGCCAACATTTAACAATTTACTATTTGACGATTCTCTCAAATTCTTCCTTCTAATGTCCTCACCCAAATTAAGATCTTAAATTCCTTCAAAAGGGAATCCACTGGTTCTCGTAGAACTAGAAACAACCTTAATAGTTCCTAACCATCTATCTGGCAAGGATGATAATAATAGTAGGGCCAAAACCGCATCATCATACTTAATCCCAACTGAGATTAATTTTGACAAAATCATTTGAGGTTGTTATTGTGTGTTGTCACTAATCGACCTCCCCTTATCATCATGATAACAAGCTCAAGTATCAAGGACACCATATTTTCTACCGTAGGCTTCTCATACATATTAGACAAAACATACATAGTTTCACATACTATGGTCTTCATCAAAATGTTGAACATAATATCCTTTGTGAATGATAGTTTCACATAACAACATTGACCTTTTTATTTAATGTTTTCCACTCAGATGAACTTAATTTCTTTGGTTTATCCAAAACCCTCTGGAAAAGATTCTATTTGTATCTTACACTAGCCAATACTCAAAACCTCTAGCCCAACAAATATTCTATTTGCATCTTCTACCAGCCAAAGTTTTTTCTATTAAATTTCTTGAACTAAAGTTTCCTGCTCTTAGGCATTGTCTCTAAACTATAAGTTGTTTACTAATCGAGAGAAAACTGAAAATAGTGTTCAAACACAGTAATGATATGTTGCCTCAACATAACTTAAAGGGTGTTCTATTGCACACTAACTTTTCTCTCGGTCTTAATAATAATGAACATATGAGTTTAACAATACACCTGAGAAATTTTGACTTTGGTTCACAGTAACACGATCAAGGAACACTTGAACAAACAAACAAAAAATAACCACTCAACTAAGTATGAAAAACTACTTGGCTAAATTGTCCGCTATATATGCCACCCACTTGATGCCTGAACCAATACCAATGCCAAAACCTAGTAATCAAACCTAAATCAGATAGCTCACATCAATATTATTCCGAATAAACGACCTAATAATAACTCAAAATTTGAAACACCCAAACCAAACAAATACCCAAAGTAATAGTAAGGGAATCAAAACAACCTTTCTCTCGTTCACGACTTCAAATCTGATCGGCCTGGATAGGCGGATCTCAGCGGATCAAGATCTTATCGCGATCTGTTTTGATATTTTCTTGATTCGAAACTCCAACAAAAGAAACAAACCCAAGAATCACAAATTAATTATTATTTGTGATGTTGTTCTTGCAAGTCGACAAAAAAAAGGAAGGAATATTCTTTCTCTTATTTTTTCTTGTGTCCACTAATCGCTTCAAAGTAAACTGGTGCAAATTTTTGTTTTCTGCACGACAGCATATATAGATTTTTTCTGTCGACGACTTCTGGTTCTTTATTTTAGTGTTTAAAACCGCGATTTCAAAAGTTATTACAAAACCCTAAATCACGATGGTGATAACCTCCTTAGATAGTTTCTTCAATGCAACTGTGTATCCAAAATCCTAGGCTCTAATGCCACTAGTTAGGGCTAACACAACAATATATGAATCACAACACACATGCATGAACGATTATAAAGCGAGAAAATAGTAAATACAAGATATAACTTGATTCATGTGACTTATGTCCATAACTGTAATAAAGGTTTATCTGTATTAGATCTAGGAGCTTAAAGATCATATTTAAAACAACAAAATATATATAGATACAAACATAGGTTAATGATTTTGTTAAAAAGAAAATGATTATAAGCCCAATCTCTGATTCTTCTTGTTACCAACTTGACTCCGAACCTAAAAGTTTTCACAACCCAACACAGACCACCTTAACAACCGGAAAGAAAAGCAAAGAGAAACCCTTATAAACAATAAAGCTAAAAGGAGGGAAAAATGAAGATTAATTACTTTTACCTAAAAGCAAAATGTATTAGTATATATTAAGTATATTAAATAATTTTACCGATTTTGGCATATAAATATGATGGATATATTGTCATGAGAGCATAATTACCATTTTTCTAATTTTGAAACATAACGCCATCCATAAAACTACCAATCTTGGCATATAATTAACAATAATAATTGAAGTCATCAACTTAATATGTAAATAAATAAACTGAAAAAGAACTACTTATTTCTAAAAAAATAATACAGTATATATTAATATGTACCCATTTTGGCATATAATTAACAATAATTACTGAAGTTATAAACTGAATATACAAATAAATAAACAAAAACAAAACTATTTATTTCTAGAATACAATTTATAAAATCTAATAAAACAAGATTATCTTTGACACTTGTCATTTTTTTAAACATCTATACAATAATTTTTCCTCCAAAAAGGTATTGTAGTAATTTAAGCATAATAAATTTATATTTATAGCTTCTAATAAAACATTTTTTTCCACTTATGCTCTTAACACATGTTTTTACCACTTGTTTTTCTTCTACACATCTAAACATTAATTTTTGCTTCAAAAGAGTATTGTAATAATTTAAATATTCATATAAATTTCTCTCTTTTATTAAAAATAAATTTTATTAATTGCTATTTTTATCTCTCTTATCTAGATTTTTTTTAAAATCAAACTATTTTAAAAAAAATTACAAAGGAAACTAAAAAATCATATCTTTTGACTAAAACCAAAATAGTAAAACAACAACAAAAATTATATAATATGAAATTTTCTAAAATAGTAAACCTTGTTAAACAAAATATTTTAAATCGATTTGTTCTAAAAAATTAAAAAAAGGTAATTTAAAAACAGTCTTATTAAAACAAAAAGAATAATTAGAAAATAGAGTTTTTAAAATACTGAATTTATGTTATAAATATTTTTTTTATAAATAATCTTAAAATGAATGCTTAAAAATAAACTATTTAGATAAAAGTTTTTAAAATGGTATAATTATTTTATTTTTTTAAGTAGTACGTATATATAATTTTGGTTATATTTTATATTAAAATATTATTCTGTAACTATTAGTGTTTATTACTATTTATAATACGTTTAATGAAACGGTTTTTAGCCTATCGATCTATCTATCTATCTATCTAGAAAACAAAAATAAATATGACACGATTATAAAACTCATCATACTAATTTTCTCAGCTCTTTATATTATTAATAGCAATATTGAATACTAATAATATTACTTATATCATTTTCAAATTAAAAAGATATATAACTTAACAAATTAAAAACCTATGTTTTTATTAAAAGCACACTTTTTAAAATAAAAGTTTTATAAAGCACAAAATACAACAAACTCTTTTCTTATTCATTTTTCTTAAAATAAAATCACAGTTATTTTATAAAACAAAAGTTTAAGAAAAATGCATAATTGTTTGTTTACTTAAAATAGATATTTATACGTAATTATAATCATATTTTATATTCAAACATAATTTTGTAATTCATAAATTTTTATTATTAATTATTTAATATGTTATTTATTCAATTCATGTAACACACGAGTACCACCCTAGTACAATATATAGATACAACGCAAAACATAAGTTTAATCGTCACAAATTCCTATATTTTGCACTGATATTTTATAAATACATACTTTCTCGTTCATTCATAACAATGTCAACCCTTTCTCCCAAAGATGCCTTCTTTATCATTCACAAAAATCTATTTTATTTTATCGGTTTTTTCGGTTATCACGATATCAAATGCCAACAACATTTCTAAACCATACGAGTTGGTTGATAAAGTTTGTAAGAACCTAGGAAACCAACAATTCTGTTCGGAGGTTTTAAAATCCGATACAAGGAGTAAGTTTACAAACAACATCACTACTCTAACAATGATCGCGGTCGATGTTGCAACAATGAACTCGACAAAGACACGAGAATACTTCATGGGAGTGAAAACTGGTCCTCCGGCGGTGTTGAAATCTTTAAAAGGTTGCATTGTTTCATATAATATTATTGTCATGAATTTTAAGATTTGTCTAAAGGAAGAGGATTGTTCTTTGATCGCCTACGACATTCATGTCGCGGGAGACGAGGTTAGACGCTGCCAAAGGATCGCGGATTTAAACGGGGCTAATGATACGTTTATAACCACTAGTAACAACATCACCCTAGACTTTTGTGTGCTTGGTGAATCTTTGGGAAACCTTATGTGTACAAAGACAAGGGCTTAATCCTATTTACTAAAGGTACTTCATAATCTGTGTTAAAATAAAGATGAATGAATTACTAGCTAGGATCATGAGTTTATAAGATTAGATCTATATTTCTGATTTAGAAATATTTTTTCGTTCCTATTTCATCTATGTAGGTGTGCCATTTGCAGCGGATTGTTGGTTGAATTGTTTTACCCAAACAAGATCCGTGTTTTTGTTTTTGTCAAAACATCAATTGTAACCTGGACACACCTATAATCGTATAAGGTGAACCCAGTCATTTTAAGGCATATATCTAAACGTGTCAAGCAATTTGATTGGTTGAAGGGGTGTAATCGAGTTCTTTGCATGCTATTAAGATTAATAGAGTTATTTAAATGGTTAATCCAGTTAATAGATTTAAACACTATTAGCAAGTCAACTATTTAATTAAGCAAGTCAAATAGCTCAACTGAAACACAATCCACTTAATTAAACATATCAATTACGTGAACTATTTATTGATTAACCTATATAAAAAGTTGAGGAATAGTTGGTTTTTGGTGGTTTTGAGTTTGGCCACAAAACTTTCCGTTATATACATTACGCCTCCTCTTTGTCTTCTTTGTAAAGTTGGTTTTAGTTTTACGAGTGTCGACAGAGGGTTTGGGTTTTGTCTGTCCTCCATTCGGTGGTAGAGAGATAGAGGGAAGAGGTGGTCCGACCACCGTTTAGGCTGCTTCGAGTGTTGCCGAGAGCGGTTGTCGGCCGGCAACTCCCACAACGACGCTTGGGCTTCACTATCGGTCTTTTTGCCTATAGTTGTTGCTCTGGTTCCAATGGTTCTTACTACCCACAACCTTTGGGCTCATGAATGTTTTTGATAGGTTGTCGATTGTGGTGTTGAGCAAGTTATCTCAGCCGTTCAAACCCTTTAGGGTTTCAAGCATTGCAGTTCAGTTGCAGGTTAACGATGGCGTGAAGGCAGTGGCCGCCAACCATTTGTTTCCGCATATGATGTCAGCAATACCCAGATTCCCACAAGATTTGGTCCGTTTCTGGAGGCGGTGCATATTCCAACACCATCAGGTTGTGCGTACCATTTCCGCATGTTGTCTGTGCAACCTATCAAATTCCAATCGGATATAACCGATGTGTGAAGGCAGTGGCCGTCGCCCTCCTATCTCCGCCTTTGGTGTGGGCAACCTTTTAGATTCGGACTACATACGAAGGTGGTGGCTGCCATTAGAAGAAAGTAGTATGAGTACACCATGTTTTTTTGTTTCTATTCAGATCTAGCCAGATAACTGGTTGTTGTTGTTGGCTTCTTTGGGGGCTATTTTTTGGTTTTTTAGCCCTGTATGTTGCCGAATGTAACACCCGGAAATTTTAAAAGTACAAAGAAAAGAAAGAAAATAATAAAACCCAAAGTTGAGAGGTTAATATTGTATAAAGGCCAAAGATTTATATTATGTTGTTCAAAATAGTGATATGGCCGCCCATACCAACTGCACATCACTTTTGCATCGGTTTCTAGAGAGAGAAAGAGCAGAGAATTCTCGTTTCTAGAGAGAAGGAGAAGAAGGAGGTTGAATTCAAGGAATGAATATGGTGTTTTGGAGTGTTTTTGGCCGATTTTAGCCTCAGGTTATTGCTTGTGTGTTTGTATGTGTTCGGTTATGTGTTTTGGTGGGTTTTTAGGTGTTTAAACTCATAGTGAATTCCGGTTTGAAGAAGTCTATCCAAAAGATTGCCAAAGGTGAGTTCTAGAACCCCACTTTTACATGTTTTAACTGATTTTGGGGCTGGAAATACATGTTTAAACATTTTATTAGTCTTGGATGTGAGTACCGTATGCAGGTGTGGGTGAATGTGGGTGGGTGTATGTTTGGGATGATTAAAGGTTATGTTCATGTTCATATGCATGCTTATGTTGCATAGAATGTTAGAACTAGGCTTGAACATGTTCGGATGTGATTTAGGGATTGAATTATGATGTTAGTTAAGAGTTAGTGGCCTATGCACCTGAAACTCATGTGCCCAAATAGTATCCATACGCATGAAAAGGTGCCAAAATGCCTGAGTGTTCCCAAACACCCAAGCTCATGGGCCCCAATAGTGCCCGGACACCCAAAATGCCCATGCGCCTGCATAGTGCCCATGCGCCTAGAAAGTTGCCCAAATTAACTAAGTGTAGGCCATGTGCCTGGATAGTACTCACACGCCTAAAAGCTTCCCCATGCGCCTAAGTGTTCCCATGCGCCTGAGAGGCCATGTGCCTGCATAGTAGCCATGCACCTGTATAGTGCCCATGCGCCTAAGACTTAGAAATATTTCTGAAATTTTGGGGAAAAGGAAGTTTTAGGTTATGACTTGGGTAGTCCTGGGGGTGATGTATGGTGATTATATGTTGTTGTATGGTGATGTGTGATGATTTTATGCATGATTATGTTATATTTTCTTTATGTTCCTTATTACGTATTATTACGTGGCTCTACGTGGTGTGATTATGTTATTGATCATACAGTATTATCTTAATGAAGCGAAAGAATTAAGATAATAAAATTGGAACATAATAAAAGAACGAATGAAAATTCTTGCAAACATAATGTAAGGAGGTTCACAACTCCATGAGATTTGTTACCTTAACTGTGTGTTTTATAGCGTGCGATCTTGGCTAACATATAAGGGTTCACACATAGGGGGAGTTAGTCCATGTGACTACTACATACATGCGATATGGGATCCTTTTCACTTAACCCTAGATGAGAGGCTTTATGCCCAAGGATCTCAATAGAAATGAAAATAATAAAATTGCAA
Source organism: Flaveria bidentis (assembly GCA_018326385.1). Classification (NCBI taxonomy): domain Eukaryota; kingdom Viridiplantae; phylum Streptophyta; class Magnoliopsida; order Asterales; family Asteraceae; genus Flaveria; species Flaveria bidentis. The sequence continues at coordinate 7,251 of BJCM01266144.1, read as the reverse complement.
AATGTACGAATGTGCAATATGAACAAAATGAATGATGATAGAAGATAATAAATATTACCTGGATGTATGTACGATGTATGATCATGTGTCAAAGTAAGAAACGTTTTAACATATGAAATGTAATATGTTTTTATAATACTAGAACTCACTCAGCAACACTGACTTTTTATGAATTTTCTAGTTGACAGGTAAAAGTTACTAAGGATGGCACGGGGACAGCTAGTTGGCTTGTTTTGGATAGCATCCATTTTGTATAGCGATGATGTTTTTGCATTGTAATACGAACAAATGATATTTTGTAACATTTAACAATGTTGTATTATTTTGCAAAAGTAATTATTAATATATAAAATGGTTTGTTTAAATTAATTATGCTGTGATGTTTGGTTAATGTTAAATGTGTTTATATATAATATGTGCAATGATTATCCAACTGTGAGCGTTCCAGGAATGGGGCCTTACACCGAAGGCCTATCGTGACCGTCTATGGGCTCCGATCCATTAATCGCTACCCGCCTTTTAGGATCTGATACCGGCATTGGTTATTACGATGCAGGAGTTTGTCGGTTTGTGCAAGTCTATTTCGTTATGTAGTTTCTTGAGGCTTGCAACTGTGGTGGCATCGTGGTTGTGCATTGTCATGGTTGTGTGTAATGCCCGATTATTTATTTATTTTGAAGGCGACGAAAGAAGAAAAATAAATAAAGTCCAAAGTCGAGGGACCACACTCGCCAACGAGGGAAAATTTGGGTATGTTATATGTAGGGAGAGGGCAGCCATTACCCTCTCTCCACACTCAAATTTCAGCAAACAAAAGAGGAGAAGAGAGAAAGAAGAGAAAAAAGGAGAAAAGTTGGTTCGAGTTGGTTCAAGAGAGCAAAAATCATCGTGTAGCGAGTCAAATCGAAGCTCTTCTCATTATGATCGTTTGTGTGAATTCTAGGACCCCTCTTTTATACGTTTTTGAATGATTTGGGGCTGGAACACATCTGAATATCGGGTTTTTATGTGTGTGTGTGTTTGACCCGTTTGTGTATGTGTATGTGTGTGTATGATTCGTTTGGGTCTTGTGTTTGAGGTTGTGTGTGCTTGAATGGTGTTGTGGTATGCATTCCAAAGGTTTAGGATGGTTGATTTGGGCATAGAATGAGTTTGGATGAGCTTGGAGGTCGAAAATGGCAGATTGGGTTCGGGATGAACTGCATTCTGCATCAGCTAGGGCTATGCGACCGAATGGAGGCCATACGGCCGAATGAGGTGCGATTGAGGTTCATTCACACGATTGGGGTTCATTCTCACGAACTAGGGTTCATTCATGCGACTGAGGGCTAGTCGCATGGGGAGTCATGCGACTGAGGGTCCATTCGCGTAAGTGCTCATCCGCATTAGTTTCATTCGCATGAGTTCCATCTGCGTTAGTTTCATTCGCATGAGGTCCATCTGCATTAGTTCCATTCGCATAGGACTCATCCGCATTGAGTCCATTCGCAAGAGGTCATTCGCATGGGTGTTCATCCGCATTGGTGTCTCAAAAGATCAAGAGGTATATTCAGGGTTTGCCAGCGGATATTCGCAGGCATATGATCGCTGCCCGACCGAGCACGTTTAGGTCGGCGATGGATTTGGCGGGGAGGTTTTATGATGAGAGGGCTGTAGTGGTGGTGGCTGAAGGTAGCAGAAAGGGTGGAGGTGATCGAAACTGGCAAGGGAAGAGGTTTGGTCGGGGTAATGCCTCGACGGTTAACAAGAAGGCATGGGTGGATGACCGCCGTGTGGCCACATCAAGGTCCAGTACCAGAATAACTGGGTATTGCACATAGCAGTGGTATACCTAAACTCTACCCTAGGTGATGTGATCAGAGGTGTGGAGCACCGTTATAGCTAGTCTATGATAGACCTAGGTCCAACACCAGGAATAGCTGGGTAAAGTTTATGGTTGAAGAAAAGAGAAGATGTAATATTGAAAGAATGAATGTATGAACGAATGATGAAGATAATAATGCTATTATCTATGTGTACGTATGATGTATGATCACATGAATGTAAAGAACGGTTTTAATGAAAGAAAAGTATATTTTATTATAAAACTAGAATTCACTCAGCAACGCTGACTTTTATGGGTTTCCAGTTGGCAGGTAATAGTTGCTGAGGATGGAACGAGACGGCTACTCAGCTCTTTTGGATTGCATCCATGTTTATAATGCTTTTGTGATGTAATGCAACTTGGGTTTTGTAATTGAATTACGATGTATTATTTTGCAAAAGCTATTATATTGAAATGAAATGTCATTTTAAATGTTTCAGATGCGATGCTTTATGAAATACAAATGTAATTATATGTTTTATGTGTGGTGAGGATCCAACTGTAAGCGTCCCGGGATCGGGGCCTTACATTGTGCTATTTTTTCCTTTTCTTATTGTTGTCAGTATTAGTTGATGTTGGAGTATAATTTTTGTAGATGACAGTCAAGCAATATACATGTGAGATGAGTATGAACCTATTAGTATGATGATATAGACAATGATGATAACAAAAGTGATACTTTTGTTGTTATGGCGTGGTAAACTAGCTGTTTGCAGCCACGGTAAACTAGCATTTCTAAGCCTTGAATTTTAGTCTTCTGTTGTAAAGAAAATGAAAACGTATATTTGGGTGTTTGTTTGAGATGGTTTTGTTTTTTTATGTATTTGCTCTATGTTGGATAAGGTTATTTATTGTTGTTGTCGTCTTTAGTTATTCGACATTAGCTACTCTACGTTAATTAATATTTTACAACCCACAAATAATAGATAATGGTGATTTTATATCGATACAATTGTATGAAAGATATATCTTACAATTGTATGAATCTCTATACTAATAAATAATATAAAGTTATGCACGTGTTATCATTCTAGGTTATTTGTTAGTTGATTTTCCCGCCTCTAATACATGTAAGAAAGAAATATTTAAACTTCAAATGTCAAACGTATATTCTTTAGTTAATAACTATCCATAATTAAAATTTCAAATATGTTAACTTTATATTTTCAAATATGTGTAATACATGTGTGTATTCAATACATATAATACGCAATGTTTAAGACATAATAAACCTTCATCTATTATTAAAGATATAACAATAAATTTATTTAACCTCTGTATTACACGGTATTTTAACCTAGTGATATATAATGAAAAACCGAACCCCAATCATTGGTCTGAACTCTTAAATTCATTAAAGCAAAACCTAAACAGTTGGTGTAGATTAAGAAATAGTAAAAATAGTGTAAGGATTCCAATAAGTCTAATGAAGCCAAAACATTCAAAAAACCAAAGTCTCTCTACATGCATGCACCAAAGAACTGAAGTAGAAATGCTTCGGAAGTTTTACACCCTGCACTAGAAATATTCTAAATGTAAAATGTTCTGAAGCCAATACCAACATCTTCTGAAGCGAAAAGTGAAGTCGTCCGAAGCTTCAAGACAAAGTTTTCCAAAGCCAAAGAGTGAAAATAGATTTCTTCCGAAGACTTTTATGAACATGCTTTTATCTGATGTACTTTACCGTAAAGCTAGACCATCTTTCCGCTGCAACTCAATTAGTCACCAACTTACATGAGTTGGTGAAAAGATCTATGCTTTTATTAACTGTACATTGAGGTCTTGTGTTTAAGCTTTCTACTTTATGTACTTTTATCCTTTTTGTAATATATTAGGATGTGAGCTATGACATGTCATAGTCACTAGTCAAAAGTCGATTTGCCTTTTGACTCTACATTTGATTTTGTTGTCTAGTCTTATGTATCTAGCTGGCCTTCAAAGTATGGCCGAGTGTAGGATGTAGTATATGTATCTCAAGTACTTGTAACTTTCCATTATGCTTTGTAACACTTTGTAATAGAATTTGAGAAGCAATATACAACATTATTAAAACCAAATACTTATGTTGTTCTGCTATCTTGTTTTGTCTCTCATTTACTTGTGTTCTTCGCATCTTACATTCCAGTTAGCAAGTTCCCTATTTGATCTGTTAATTGTTCTAAAGAACTCTCCTCAAGTGTGTTGTTATGTTGTAAAGTGCATTACCCCTTCTAACGGTCTTGTATTTGGTATCAAAGCATTTTAGGCTCTTGATATAAGATTTCACCATCTTAAGATCCCTCACACACACAAAACTCTTAACAACTCAAATGGAAGCTATCACTAAGGCTAATATGGAAACTGGAACTATGACAAAGTCTCCACTAATCTCTCCTGAAGACTTTGATACTTGGTGTTAAAGAATGGAAGGCTTTATCAAGTCTCAAGACTCCAGGATGTGGGACTCTGTTGTTAAAGGACCTTACATACCAAGCACCCCTTCTGCTGCTGCTGCTGGTATTATTCCAAAGGATGTGGCTGATTTATCTAATGAAGACAGGATGAGAATAGAGATTGATCAAATAGCCATGAAAGCCCTTCAAACTGCTCTTCCAAACTCCATCTACAAAGGCTTCAAGAAGTGTAAAACTGGCAAGCAACTATGGGAAGCACTCGAGCTTATGTATGATGGATCCAATGAAGTAAAGAAAAACAAGAAAGATCTCCTCAAGCAGCAGTTTGAAAACTTCACCTTCAAGGTAGGTGAAACCATGACTCAACAATACTTCAGGTATGTTGAGATTGCGGATACTCTAATGGATGTTGGAGTAAATCTTGAGAACAAGGACATTGTGAGGAAGTTTATGTCCTCTCTTCCTAGAAAATGGACACATACTCTGTTGTTATCAAGATGACTGAGAACCTGAAAACTCTTACACTTACAGAGTTGTATGGTATTCTCAATGGATACCAGGTGGAGATAAACACGTAAAACTCATCTGGTAACTCTAGCAATCAACTGAGTTCTGCCCTACATGTGGTTGAAAGGGACATCATTGAACCACAACATCATCTTATATGCTACCCTGACAACTCATAAAATGGTCCATTCATCACCTTCTCAAAAACTCCAAAAGAAAGCTACACTCAAGGAAGTCCCTTCCAAGAGACAAGTTCTTCTCATGCTTTTGTTTCTGTTGATGAATCAACAGGCAACTTTCTCTTCACCCTTGAAGATTTGGATTGTATCTATCCAGATGATCTGGAGTACATGGAGATAGTTCAGCAAATGGCTCTTCTCACCCACAGAGCCAAGGAGTTCTACAAGAAGACAGGGAGGAAGTTTCCTAGCAATGCAGCCAGTGGAAAGTTTGGGCTGGATAAAATCAAGGTAAAGTGTTACAACTATAACCACATGGGACACTTTGCTAGAGAGTGTAAGTCACCAAGAACAAATGGTGGCCAGACTCAAGCCAAACCAAACTACACTAAGAGAGTTCCGTAGAATGAGAAGCTAAAGCAACAAGTTGTTGTTGCTGTTGAAAAAGGAGGCTTTGACTGGAGCTTTCAGGTGGAAGAAGCATCTCCAAACCAAGCACTCATAACTAACCACGATGAAGACAAGGTATTGGAACATCTTTACAGTCCTGAATGTATTGCTAAAGTTAATGGATACAGGTCCTATAACTTAGAAATGAGATCTGATCTTGAGTTCTTAAATATCTTAAAAGCTTATTTTAAAAGATCTAAAAATTGACTATAAACTAAAGATAGAGGACTTAGAGAAAACCATTTGAACTCTTAAACATAAGCACACAAACTACAAGACTCAGATCAGAGACCTCATAACTAATTTAACTGAATGCCAAGCTAAGCTTGTGATCAGCAAAGCTAGAGCAGAAAAATGTGTTCTTGAAGAAGAGACCTTCAAGAACATGATATCCTCATCCTTGCATGAAAATGTTTGTTATCAAAATAAGTAGGGACTGGGATCTTGTGAGATAGCTCCTCCACACACAATCTTGTCTGTAAGATCTCCTAGGTGTGGAACTTATGAAGATAAGCCTCCTCTCATAGACCCTTGACTGAAGAGGATGAAGAGGAGATGTTGAAGAATGGCTCTAAGAAGAGTGAAGCAGGTCATTCTAAGAAGGGTCACCATCCCTCTTAGGAGAGTAAAGCTATTAGGATGACCAAGTCCAAGAGAAAGAAGTTGATCAAAAAGGCCAAAAGAAAGTCCAAGAAGGCCCAAGAGATCAACGCCACCTTCAACTCTACACAGAAACAAGTGTTTATTTCTATAGGATTTGAAGTGGTTAAAGCTGAGGTCACAAACTTGAACTCCAACAATAAGAGTTCTAGTTCATGTCCAAATCATCCCATCGTCAAGAAGAAGGTTGATAAGTTGTGCACCACTACTATACAACATGAACCATAAAAGCTCCACAGGTAGTTCTAACCCTACAAGAATTGCCACATCATCTGAGAAGATGAAGATGGAGAGTGAAAGTTATCAAGTTCAGCCTTGTTTACAAAATAAGACTCCTAGAAGGAAGAAAATGGACTATGTTATGTGTGGGAGTACCTCTCACCTTGATAAGGATTGTGTCTACAATCCAAAGAGTACTCTCCAGATCATAAAGAAAAGAAATTCTAGGAGTTTGGAGAAGAAGAAGCAAGTTTCAGAAGGAAAATCTTTTTCCTTCGAAAGCTCTAAAATGAAGAAGAAGATAAATGGAAACTTTCCTTCGGAAGAAACTTTGGCCTCGGAAGGAAGGAATACTTACAAAGTACTAAAGCCTGCTGCGGTGAAAGCAAGATCTTTTGAAGGCCTAGTCATCACAACATTCGAAGCATTGAAGGTCAAGTCTAACCTTCCAAAGGTGGTGTGGAAGTCAAAGAAAGACCAAGTGGCTGAGAGTTCTTTATTAACTTCGGCAAATGATCCTTCTAGCATGACTATAGGATCAATTACTGTTGCATTGTCTTCAACTTCTTTTGATGAGCCCAAGACTAATGAGGCCTGGGTTTGCAATGTAACTAACCATCTCTTTTGTGCAGGAACAACTCAAGACAAGCAAAAAAGGTATGGATCATTGATAGTGGTTGTTCCAGGCACATGACAGGCAATAGGTCACAACTCCAAAAGTTTGAAAGAATTGATAGAGGACCAGTTGCTTTTGGAGGAGATGTAGAGGGTTACATTACTGGAAGGGGAAAGGTCACAAATGGTAAGCTCAACATTGAGAGGTAAATTTTGTCAAGGAGCTTGGGTACAATCTTTTGAGTGTATCTCAATTTTGTGATCAGAGTCACAACAGCTCTTCACTAAGCATGAGTGCATTGTTCTCAAGCCCGGGGTGGTCATTTCTCATGAGCATATCCTGCTTAGAGCCCCCAGGAGAGGA
>BJCM01266143.1:0-13603 GCA_018326385.1 Flaveria bidentis | reverse complement strand
ATTCAAAGAGCTGGTAACTATATTGGAGTCACTCTACAAGCTGAAGGTAAGGCAAGTTCGCTCAGACAAGGGCATCGAGTTCAAGAACCAATGGATGGAGGCATTCTGCAAAGAAAAAGGAATTGTGCACTAGTTCACATCTACCTACACTCCTCAAATGAATGGAGTTATTGAGAGAAAGAATTTCAACTTGATAGAGACAGCCCAGACGATGCTAACAGACTCGAAACTACCTATCCAATTTTGGAACGAGGCAGTAGCTAATGCATGTTACACCCTAAATCGAGTCCTGGTAGTCAAACGTCATGGTAAGACGTGTTACCAGTTACTCCAACGACGTAAACCAAATCTAGAGTACCTCGAACCGTTTAGCGCACCATGTACGCTGCTGAAGAAAACTCAGTCAGGGAAGTTTAGCGAGAAGGCAGAAGAAGGGATTTTTCTAGGATACAACATACCGAATAAGAGAGTTTACAAAACTCAACGGGTCAAGTAGAAGTGTGGTGCAATGTCAATGTTCATAGATACACCACCCCCCTGTTGGAAAAGAACCCTCTTTCTTTTTCGACTATGATAGATTCTTTAAATCCTTCAATATCCCTCTCTCCCCTTCTAAGGATGAATTAACGACCAGAATGATGTACGATGTGTTAAACACACCATCACTGGACCCGACAACCTCAGTTTCATAAGGTGAGTCTTCTAGTTCTTTAGGGGGAGCACTTGAAGTAAGTGACTCCTCTTCTGATGATGAAGACATGGAAAATGAGCAGGTGGATCAACGAGCATAGGTTCCGCCTACTACAAGTACACAAGCATCTGATGTTGATGCCTTTGACAGTTCGGAACCTCACACTCCCACTGCCTCAGATACTGAAACTGGTGTTCACAATCTAAATAATGAGATAGTTGTTCCCACCACTCCTGGATCACGACTAAATGTTTATCACCCTTTGGACAATGTCATAGGAGATGTTCGATCAGGAGTACAGACAAGAAATCAACTATACTTAGCTGATTATGCCTCAGTAATGGAAAAGGGATATCTTCACGATGGTGCCTATCGATGTTTTGTGTCTCAATTTAAGCCAAAATATGTAAGTGAAGCTCAAAATGACGAGGCATGGGTTAGTGCCATGCAAGAGGAACTTCTTCAATTCAAGAAGTTAGGAGTATGGACACTAGTGGATAGACCAAAAGGTGCTAAGTTGATTGGCACCAAATGGGTCTTGAAGTGCAAGAAAGATGACCAAGGGGTCATAATAAGAAACAACGCTCGACTTGTAGTTCAAGGATTTCGACAATTCGGGGGTATTGATTACAATGAAGTGTTTGCACCATTGGTAAGAATGGAAGCAGTCCATATCTTCCTAGCCTACGCTTCTTACATGAAGATCAAAGTCTATAAATTAGACGTAAAGAGTGCACTCCTTCATGGTGAAATCCGGCAGACAGTGTACGTCAGTCAACCCGAAGGATTTGAGCATCCGTATTATCAGGATAGAGTTTACAAACTAGATAAGGCTCTCTACGGGTTCCATCAAGCCCCAAGAGCTTGGTATGAGAAACTGTCGACTCGTCTGGTGAAACACGGCTTTCGTAGAGGAGTGATTGATTGTACACTGTTCATCAAAGAAAATGATGGTGACTTACTGCTCGTACAAATTTATGTTGATGACATAATATTCGGTTCCAAAAACGAAGAATTGTGTAAAGAATTTGAAGCAGTAATGAAAGCTGAGTTTGAGATGAGTGCCAAGGGTGAGATGAAGTTCTTTCTCGGATTACAGGTGGATCAGACACCAAATGGAATATTCCTACATTAGACCAAGTATGTAGGTGATATCCTAAGTTGATTTGATATGGAGAATGCTTCGGCAACAGGAACTCCACTTGCTACCAACCACGATGTGGCACCCGACGAAAATGGTGATCTGGTGGATGCCACCATGTACCGAGGAATGATCGGATCCCTCATGTACCTCACTACCTCACGACCTGATATCATGTACGCGACGTGTCTGTGTTCCAGATATCAAGCAAAACCCAAAGTCAACAATCTCATAGGGGTTAAAAGGATATTTCGTTATCTAAAGGGTACTCTAACCCTCGAGTTGTGGTTTCCTCATGACGATGACTTTGAGCTTACAACATATAGTGACTCAGATTACGGTGGATGCAAAATGAACTACAAGTCCACATCTGCAGGATGTCAATTTTTGGGAGGAGATTGGTCACTTGGCAGTATAAGAAGCAAACTCCATTGCTTTATCAACATGTGAAGCTGAATACGTTGTTGTTGCAAGCTGTTGTTCACAAATCATCTAGATTCAACAGCAAATGCGTGACTACGGTTTGAAATTCTATAACACTCCTATATTTGTTGATAATTCTGTTGCTATCACCATAACAAAAAATCTGGTCCAACATCCTAAAACTAAATACATCAGGATTAAATATCACTTTATACGTGATTGTTTTCAAAAGAATTTAATCGATATGATTAAAATTAATACGGACTTTTAACACGCCGACCTCTATACAAAAGCTTTTGATAAACCAAGCTTTTTATATCTGTTAGAGGTCAATGGCGTGAAAAAGAAATGTGAAGTGATTCTAGAAGACGAAAGGCCATAGTCCGATGATTAGAGTTATTTTTATTTATTTTTATTTTATTATTCTTTATTTCATTTATTTTTTTTTTATCTCTTCGTCTATAAAATCCTAAGGCTCAAAATTATTTTCGGTTTTAGAATTTTAGGGGGAGAATAGGTTAGATTAGTATTAAGTTAGTCATTTTGTTTAATTACTTAAAAAAAATAAGGGAGGAGTACAACTTAGCTAAATGGAAAGAACTAAAATTTGTGATACTGATTCAACGAATTTGGAAAATGATAGTACACAGGGAACAGATTATTTGGGATCTCAAAACGTTTAATTGTCTAAGATGCAAAAGTCAATGTTTAAGTCTGAAAGTCTAAGCAAAACAAAAAGAAAAATGATAGCAAAACTAGTAGGCTACCAAGGTAACATAGAGAAAGTAGACCTAGAGGCTGTTAGTTTATTATATGATGTGTCAGTAGATTCAACACAATAGACAAATAGACCTCATTGGTGGTTCCAATTAAAAACTAAGTTGTTCAACCTGCTGTGGGTTCCTATCTTATCCCTGGTTAACACAATCAACATTGTTCCAATAAGGGGTGAAGAGCAAAATAAACGCCACATATATGTGTGCGGACGACCATAAAATATGAGCAAAGCACATGAAAAGTTCAAAAAGCAATCGAGCTAGTAACTTATGTTGTTGGTGCGATATGTGCAAAAAGAAAATTAATTGCTCAAACAAGAAGATAGGTTGTGTGCCTCTATGATGTGCGGTGTCACTGACCTGAGGATAAGCACAACCTAAATATTCTAGAAGTCATTGTTGTTTAGGCCTCTCTGCTGTGCGATGGCACTGACATGAGGCTTAGCATCTCTTTGAAAGCTCTTAGAATAGTCTATTCTTGAAATATACCTATAGACTACTCAAAAATCTCCTGAGGAACGTTGATTACCATATAAGCGTGGGAACCATAAAAGCTTGTTGAAATAATTAAACCTTAACTCATCACCAGTCTGTGTCAAAAGTCTATGTATGGATTTAAGAGGACAAGTATACTGACAATCATCGTGAGCTGCAGTTCTTGAAAGTCAAAATCATTGTGTGCATCTTGTAGCTCTAGTATGATTTCCAAAATTGCTATTGACTATCAGTGAAAACAAGGATTAAGCATGAAAATTGTTTATTAATATATCCCAAGTGATTCTGATATACCTGTATGATTCCAAAATTAATCATACCAGAAATGATAAACTAGAATTGAAGCTATGTTGTCCAGGAATTAATATTGATTAGAATTACTCTAATAGATTTAATATCCAATCTCTAAACAAAAATACAAAAATATGTCCTAATTTTGTTTGTTAAATTTTCTAGTCGCTTTATTATTTTCATTTCAGTCATTTAGTAGGTAAATGTCGGACTAGGCATCGAGACTTCATCTGTGAATCACTCACTCTAAAGGGTCACGTCTGAGGTGCCCAAAACATTCAAAAATAAAAATGAGTCACGTCTAAGGTGAGAAATTCGTTTTAAGTAAAAGGATCATGTCTGAGGTGATCAACAGGTTTTTAAAGTTAAAAGGGTCATGTCTGAGATGATCATTGCTCATAACATTTTATCTATTGTTAAAAGGATAAGGGTTTTAAAATGCACAATGTCAAATTAACAAGTCAGAGTCATTCGTATGCCTGGACTATAACTACGGACCAATCGCACGACTGGACCATAAGTATGGACCAGTCGCACGAATGGGGCATGAGTATGAACCATTCACACGATTGGATCACAAGAATGAAACAATCGCACGAATGGAAGTGACCGAATGTGTTAGTCACACGACTGAAACCTAGTCGCACGACTAAAGGTGACCAATTTGAGCCAATCGCACAACTAAGCTCCAATCGCATGAATGAAGAGTGTGAATGGATCCAGTCGCCGGATTGAAGACAGAATCAGTATAAATAAGGCTAAAGTTGGTCGCATATTTTCATCACCCCTCAATCGCCCTAAAATCACCCAAAAGTAGCGACACTCTGCCAAAATTTGCTCAAATCGATTTCTCTTCACCATTGTGTTAATGACGTGTTGTAGCATCATTTGCACGTAATGAAAGATCGAAATCGCACAAAATGCGCGGTGAAAACAAACCCTAACAGGCAAAAATTGTTTAAAATCAAGAAATACGTAATAACTAACTAACAGACTATATAAACATGAAAATTGGTTAAAATGAAAGACATAATGTGACAATTAGGGTTCGTGCGAATCTAAAGAATCTAAACACAATGTTTAACTTCCAGTTTTGACCTAGATTCAGAATTAATGTGTCAAACAGAGAGGTATGCGACTGGTCACTCCGAATGAACTTCAATCGCACGATTGAACAAGGCGAATGACTCAATTGGCCGAATGTACTAGGCGTATGAGCCCAATCGCACGATTTAACTCAACCGAATGCTCAGTCACCCGATTGAACTCAGCCGCATGCTCAGTCGCCCGATTGAACTCAGTTGGATGCTTAGTCGCCCGATGGAAGTCAGCCACATGCTCAGTCGCCCAATTGAAGTCAGTCGCATATTCAATCAATCGACTTAACTCAGTCGTATTGTTTAATCGCACGATTGACCCAGACAGATTTCAAATAGTTTAAATTTCAAGTGTTTCAGTTATGGATTAATCTAATGTTTATGTGTCTTATGTTACAAAAACATGCAGAAAGGTGGACTATGATTACCAACCACAACATCTGTGCCCACCTTGATACTACATCCCGAAACGCTGCTGAGTTCTCAGGGATTATAGCCTTTCTACGCCGATCACGGATCTTCAAGGCTATCTCGACTCAGTGCACTCCTTACAAGTCCATCCAACAGTCTTTCTTGGAGAGTGACAGGGTAGAGATAGTGATCACGGAGGAGGATTTGAGACAGGTCTTAGGCTAGGGTGAGGACAGAAGCCACCCAACTAAGTTACCTCCCCTGACTGTCCGGGGATGCTTCATGAGGATCAAGTACGCTGGCGACTTAAATGCTGGGGTGTTGAACAAGAGTAACACGTGCCCTCAACTAAAGTATCTGGCTCATGTGATCCTCAAGTGCATAGCCTCGAGGCGAGGAGGATTTGAAGACCTCTCTGACCAAATCCAGAATGCATACGTTGCACTGGTGTTGAGCCATTTGTTCAGTTTCTCTCGTATGTTCTTCTCCTATCTGATCGAGAACATAGAGGCCAAAGGCAAGGAAGGCTTTTGCATGTACACCCGATTCCTACAGATGATTATTGACGAGAAGCTTTCTTCGCTGCCTATGGAGAGTCATGATGCAGTTACTCTCGAGGTCATGGATGACACCACCCTCGGGAGGATGAAGGTCTACCAAGGCAAGCAGGTGAAGCCCACGGTGAGGAGATTGTTTGGCCATCTGGCCAATGCAGAGTATGTGGCGCCAGCTAGGAGGAAGTGGCGCCATGATGAGAGTGATTCTGATGTTGAGCAGATTGCTCTACCCTCTGATGATTCTGACAGTGATAACAAAGGTGATGATCAAGGAGGTGAGGGTTAGGGTGGACCCAAGGCTGCTCCCATTCATCCTGTTTTCAAGATAGAGGAGAAGCATGAGTCTGATAAGGAGCCTCTAGTGCGAACGGTGGGGAGCCGGGTCGTAGCCACGGAAAGAGGGCTCAGGGCGATTGGTGGATGCCAGGGTGAGTCCGGGGATGTTGTTACTACTGATCCATCTTATACCCCGGACCAATCCAGTAGCCAAGGGGGAGCCTCTGTGCCTAATGGCTCCAGGATGAAGAGGATGGCTCACCCTTACGGCAAACAGGGTAAGAGGCCACGATTTTCATTGACCACATCTACTTCCACTACTGTCATAGCCACCACCACTACTGCCACAACCACCACTACTAGCACCACCACCACATCTCCAATATCCACCACAACTACCACCACCACCATCACACCACTTATCACTCCCAAACTCCCAACCACCACCACTACAGCCTACCCTTAACCACCCACTCATATCCCACCACCCATATTCACCACATCTACCACCACCATCCACCAAGCCGGTCCCTCATCCCACACAACTTTCACCATAGGACCCACTCTACTCTTCATTGGGGTAGAGGAACAGCTGGCAGCACTAAACCGCATGTTGCTGAAGCTGTTAGCTGCTGATGAAGAGAAAGCTGCTCAACTACGCCAGCTTGTGGAGCTAAATGCTACCAAAGCACAATAGATTTCCCAGCAAGCACAAAAGATTTCCCAACTCTAGGAGCGCAATGACCAATTAGTAAACAGGAATGAGGAGTTGGAGGCCTCAAACAAGTCTATCATGCTCAAACTAAAGGGATCTAAAGATGAGCCTCTAAAGATTAGAGAGGGTGATGATGATGATGATGATGAAGATGATGATGGTGGTGATGATGAAGAGATTGATGATTAAGAGAACAGTGATAATGAAGGGACAAAGGAAAAGAAGGGAGGAGAAGATGATGATGAAGGGGATCCAGCTGCATATGCTCAGGGTCAAGAAATGAGGACCAAAAGATCCCAAGACCAAGGAGCATCATCCTCTGCCCCTCCAGCTGAGAAGCCAGCTATTCGAGACAAAAGTAATGCTTAGAAGTTTATGTATTTGAAAACTTTGCACTTGAATCTTGTATTAATATTATGTAATTAATATTTATATATCTTTATCAAATGGTTGATTGTCTTGATTAATTACTAATTGTTGATGTGTTTGCATGTTTAAATCAAGCAGATCAAACATCTCAACAAGATGAGTATGATGTTGCTTCCCAAAAGCAAATCAAGTCTCAATTCACAAAGATTCTTTATTTGCAAGGGATTGTCGGAAGGTCGGTGAGCTACACTCCCGAAGTAGGAGAAATCATTCACGACCTTACTGATGAGCAGTTTGCTGAGATATTCAGGCTAAATCCTGACGAGATTGTCAAAGATGCGCCTACTTTTGATGTCGCGAGTGACGACGAGCTCAACGATGTGGATGAAATAGAAATTGAGGATGTCACAGTAGACGACTATCCAGAGTACATTGACCAAGAGGGCATGGGATCCCCAACTTGGGTGACACTCTCGGCAGTTCTACATTTTGTTAGGATCATGTACTGGACGATGTACTAACTGATTAACGTGTATAACGAATCAAATAGTGCGGAATCCTATTTGATTTGCGATCCAATTAGTGAGAATGCACGTAAAAACAATTATGTATTGAATCTAACCGCTAAAAACATTTTGGAATTGATTTACTGCGATCTACGAACTTGGAACAGGTTTTTAGAGGTCTCTGGATGGCTAGGGTACGATGTAGTCAAAGTGTTCTTCATTCTTACGTTTTTCCACGAATTAGGTGGAATTTATAGGTTAGGGTTGCTCATTCAGACGACTAAACTATTAGCATGGTTCAGTCTTGCGATTGAGCCATGCGGTTGATTCATTCGTACGACTGAGTGTTCAGTCGTGCGATTGAGTCAATCTCATGTTACAATCATTCGCATGAAGTTGTTCATGGGTATGGTCCATTAGCATGGGCCATTCACATGAGAACTTCATATTAATAAGTTTGAATATATTTATCAATCATTACATTACTAATATTAGTTCAAACAACCACAAACCTATATAGTCAAATCAATAAGTGTTAACTACTCATTAATGAAATATTAAACATTATAAACACAACCAAACATTTGTATTTCATTAAGTACCCAAACTATTACATATGTGTAAGACAAAAAAGACATATTACATTAAGATCAGAAACTAGGTACATATGCATCTACAAACTCCCCCATGGACCTAGATTCATCTATTGTCTTACATTCTTCATAAGCTCCTCATACCTTTTGTACTTCTCCTCTCTTGTGACTCATGCATGTATTTCGAATGCAAAGAAGAGTTTGATAACATTTTGTAATTGGAGGGCTTGTACAATATCATGCGCGTCATAGAACAGTGGCCACTTGTATAGAGTGTAGATATCTTCAGCTAACAAGTCGGTAAGCCACATTGGGTCAAATACCCTGATAGTATCCATTTTTCCTTCTCTGTTTAGAACTATGACGCTTCCCCTGTTCTCCAATCATAGTACCACCACTTAAAGTGTGGAGTGAAGTCATGTGGCATTTCCCTTAGAGGGATTCTTGAAATCGTGCGTGGAGGACTCCACTTCAGCAGTATCTTTGGCTTTCTAGTTATGGAATCAACTTTAGACTGTCTGATATACCTCGTAGTTTGTTGAGGTTTGAAGTTAACCCACCTGATATGGTACTCTCTCTTCAGTGCAGCCTCAAACGAGCCTGACATCTTTCTCGGATCAGCGTATAACAGCTTCAGTTTAGCCAGCTGGTTGAGCTCAAAACCAGGTCGAGTCTATAGATCGTGTGGGAATCTAAAGTACTCAATACCCTTCTCTCTCTTTACCGCATAAACATTCAGATCCTCAAAATGGGCCCACGTGATAATCTTGCCTGACACCTTGTGATGTTTCTTCACTCTGTAGAGCTTGGTGTAGACATTCGGTTTTGGAGCAGCGTGTTGGGCTCGAATCTCCTCAAAAATGCAGCCCATTTAGCCTTTTGGATGTTGACATCGGCGTCTGAGGCTTGGGCTTGTTCTTCAATCTTCTCGGACTCTTGCTCCATCTTATCCGGTATCTCAAACATATCACTGACCAGGGAATCACCGAGATTGGGGACCACATTTCCCTCTTTGTCAGCATACTCTGGATAGTGCTCTGCAGTGACGTCCTCGATCTCGATCTCATCAATGTCATTCAGCTCATCGTCACTGGCTACTTCAAAAGTTGGAGCGTCCTTTAAAATCTCAACAGGATTGAGCTTGAACATTTCGGCCAGTTGCTCATCAGTAAGATCATGAATTATTTCCCCCTCTTCAGGGGTGTAACTCACTGATCTCCTAACGATCCCTTGCAAATAAAGAATCATTGTTAGTTGAATCTTGACCTGCTGAAGGGGAGCAACGTCGAATTCATCTCTTTGATAATTTGGATCTGCTTGATTTAAAACATGTAACACATCAACCATTAGTCAATAATCAAAACAGAAACACATTAACAAAATATAAACATTATATACAATAATTTGATACAATATTCAGTAACACATGATTTTAAATAACATAAACAACTAGGCATTACTCTTGTCTTGTTTCATTTGCTCCTCTGCTGACAGGGCTGATGTGGAGGCACCTTGGTCTTGAGCTTTCTTTTTCCTCCTTTCACTGGCAGATGTGGCACCCGCAGCACATGTATCATCATCATCATCATCACCAACATCATCATCAGCATCATTACATGCATCAATATCATCCCCTTGATCATCACCATCATCATCATCATCATCACTGTCATCATCATCACCATCATCTCCATCTTCTTCTCTGATCTTTAGTGGCTCATCCTTTGATCCTTTAAGCCTCAGCATGATGGTCTTGTTGGTCGCCTCCAACTCCTCTATCCGTTTTGCTGAATGGACATGTTGCTCCTAAAGTTAGGACATTTCTGAGCTCTTAGCAACCATCGGTTGTGCCTTCTGCTCAATCAGCTGAGCCTGCTGAGATATCTACTGAGATTGTGCAGCAGTAAGCTCTAGTACCTGACGAATCTAGGCAGTCTTCTCATCATCGGCTGCTAACAGCTTCAGCACAATGCGGTTCAGGGCTGAGAGTTGTTCCTCTACGCCACTGGGAGGCAGAGATGATCCAGATGGAAAGGAAGGGTAAGATGACGGTCTTGCTGGGTGGCTAGTGGTGGTGGTGGTAGCAGTGGTGAAGATTGGGGGTGGTATAGATAAAGGTGGTGGTGGATGCATTGTAGTGGTGGTGGATTGGATGTGGGTAAATAGTGGAGTGGGTGTGGTAGTGGTGTGTGAGGTGGTAGATATGGTGGTTGGTGGTGTAGTAGCAGTGATGGTGGTAGTGGTGGATGGTGTGGCTGAGGTAGTGGCTGTGGTAGTGGATGATGTTAGAGTGAACCTCAACCTCTTCCCCATCTTGCTGTAGAGGTGTGCCATGTTGGACCTCATGTGCCCAAGACACATACAAGATTGATGTGGTTAGTACGTCATGATCCAAGTCGGGTCATAAACAATAACAAGCTATACAAAAACCGAATAATATTTATTTGTTGATAGGATCAAACAAATAAATACCGACACCAATTTAGAAAATGGGTTTTTTTCTAAAAACGTTGCTTTGTAAAGGAACAACATTATGTGGATAATTTGTTCATGAGAAGTTATTTGTTTCATTATTTAAGTTGGTTAAATAATGATAAATAAAAGTGTGTTATTGTTATAAAATTAAAAGAGGTTTTAATTTTATAAAATTAAGGATTTTGAGTGTAACTTTTTTATAAAATGAAAATGAGGGGGAAAACCCTTTCACATGGGTGATTTCGGCCGCCCAAAAGTTCAAGGGGACCAGCCATTTTGTCTTGGCTTTTTCAATCTTTTCCCCCTCCCACACTCATCTATCATTTCATACTTTTCCTTCTCACAACCAAGAGCAAGAACTCTCTCAAGAACATTGCAGAATTTCGGATTTGAAGCTCCAAAACTTGGCTGAAAAATTCGTCTTCTTTGATAGTACTCTTGTAGAGTTTTTGGTGTTGAGCTCCCTAACTAGCTAGGTTCTTGGAAGAGCTTGTGGGTATCACAACTTGAGGTTCTCTCTCTTGAGGGCTGGACATTCAACATCACCTTCATATTCATCTCATACATCTACAACATTTGCACAAGAAAGGTTGTTTTTCTATTGACATCCTATGGTTGTTTTGTGTTGTTTGGTAGCACATTATTTCACATACATTTGATCCTTATTATTGGGTTTTGTTTGTAGTTTAATATGGTGAAAAATTTCAGATTATTAACCATAACATTAAACTTTATATCTGCTGCGTTTTCAAGCTTAAATGGTTAAACTTAGTGTTTTTCATGTGATGAAACCCAACAGGAATGTGGATCTCTACAGCAGTTGATGATGATGAGATAGGGCTCTCAGGTTCTGCCACTAGGCCTTCAGTCAAGGTTTCCCCTATGAAACTAATCTTAGGGTCTGCCTTAACATGCAGTTGACCGATGGCATTGCTTGATTGCCTAAGTCTCCTTCTTAAGTTGAACTATGCAGTGATTCTGTCTTGGATTCTTTGAGCTAGTCTGTCAGCTTGTCTTGATTTGCTTGGATTGACAAGTGGCATGTTGACTAGATCCAAACCTTCGTAGTAGTTCAAAGTCTGAAAATTGAAGACTTCTTGCTGTCCTTGAACTCTTATGATGATTAGGGCCTTCCTGATCTTGTCATACCTCCACCTAATGATGTGATTGGAAGATGGTGAAGATGACATTGCCCTTGGTATCCCATCCTCAAACAGACTCTGTATGAAGGAGTCTGTGTAGTCCACATCAATGTGAATTTGTAATGACTTTCTCCCTGAAGAACTCCCAGGTTCTGTGGTTGTAATGAATTTCTCCCCCTTTATGGTAGCATCACCCACTTGCATAGGTGAGCTGGAAGATAGGTCAATCACATCCACAGGTTCTTGTGTTCCTGGTTGAGCTCTTCTTAAGGGTCTCCTAGCTAGTTTTTCCTTAAGATATGAAATCCCAAGTTGCTGATAATTGATCCTGTTGTGTAAGGTAGTCACCTGAGATTCAAGGTGACTGACCTTTGGGACTAAATAACTGCATGTTTTAGACAGTTTGTACACCATTAGTCTTAGATTCCCCTCATCTTCATCAGAAGAATCAGTGGGGGATGAGATTACTAAACCAAAGTCCTCTCTCTCACCACCAACTTGAGGTTCTTGCTGCTGGTTTTCCTCTGCTCACTGGCAATCTCAGTTGAGATGTCAGTGTGCTGAGTTTCCATAGTTGAGGTCTTAATGATGTAATCACTTTCAAAAGTGACAGCATCTTCCATATGGACATAACGAACAGGTTCAGAAGTGTCCCCCTCAATTGTAGGTGACTGATGTGAGATAGATATAGGAGACTCGGGAGCACTCATCTCTCTTTGAGTAAGGGTAAAGAAGAGAGATTCATTATACACATTGAAACCTAGATCTTCATTAGTATAGAAATCAAGGTTGGGAATTGGTTGGTTGAGATCTATAGCCTGAGGATGTTAACTGTCCCCTAAAGGTTGATCACTAGAGTGTTGAGACTCAGAGTGAAGTCTTAAGGTAGTTTTGCTAATGAGCTCATCAGGCTGAGCATGAGGAACCTCAGCACTGATCCTTGAAGAGATGGGAGTGGTATGCTCCTCAGGAAAATTGGGAGCTCTAGGGTCCACTTCCTCTTGTGTGGGTAAGTATATGGGGGCCTCCATAGACTGAATAGTTTGAGTAGGGGTTCGTTTGAATTTTCAATGGTAAGTGAGGGTGATTTTAGGCTGTGTGGGTGGTTGGGATGTAGCAGGTGTGGGTTCAATAGTAGCTTGTGCTGCTAGGTTGTCACCTTGAGCAATGAGCTCTAACATAATTGGGACTAGGGCTGTTTCTACCCCAGAGAAACCAACAGCGGGCTACCTCAGTATTTTAAAGATGTCGGGCTTCATCTGTCCCAATTTAAGAATGTTACCAGTTTCCCTTAACTATGAGCCCAGTTCACAGTTAAGAATGTACTGGACAAACCTAGGAAACATGTAATATTCTAAGGAGTCTAAGTTAGCAAGTAAATTGGTATAAACAAAATAAGAATACCTGAACTTGACCCCCTGAATCATTCCATGGATGATAAAGGAGAGATCCTCAAGAATCTGCTCCCATCCACCATGCTTGTTTGATAAGCTGTGGATGACCACATGGAGCAGGAATCTCCATTGGGATGAGACCTTCCCTTTCCTAAAGGTTTTTACAGAGAAATCTCCCTCATATCCCATCTGCTCAAAGGAATGATTAACAGCTTCCTTTGGGAAGAACACCTCACCTTCTTCATAATCCA
>BJCM01266142.1:0-13229 GCA_018326385.1 Flaveria bidentis | reverse complement strand
TCCCTGAAAGCTGGAAACAGAATGTAACCATGCTGAAAAATACTCTTGATCTTGAGAGTACTACTTTAGACATCATGATAGCCAAAATTGAAGCTTTAGAACTTGATGAAAGAAGCAGAAATCTTGGTGGACCAAGAGTGATTGAGGCTTACAAATTTCCATCAGAATCTCATTCTGTGGAAAATGCATTCATCATTGAGGAAAATGATTTTATCTTTTCAAGAGATCAAATGAACAACACTGGGTTCATTGCAACTCCACCAATCAATCATCCATCAATTTCATCTCAAACACCTAAAGTCTCTGCTCCTCCTCAAACCACTCCTGAAGACTTAAGATTAGAAGAACAAAAGGCAACTTACAATGCCTTTGTTGCAAGCTTTGAAGCCTACTTGGGAGGAAGAATCACTTCTGCTCATCTAATTCAGGAAGATCTGGAGGAAATGGATCCTGATGATGTGGAGGAAATGGATCTACAATGGAAAATGGCCATGATTGCCATGAGAGCCAAGAAATTCTTCAGAAAAGGAAGAAAGCTGAGCCTAAATGAAAATACAAAACTTAAATATGATAAATCCATGGTGAAATGCTTCAACTGTGGAATGGCTGGCCACTTCACAAGAGAGTGCAATGCCCCCAAGAGAAACAACTATCAAAGGAACTCTCAAGGCCAATCATCTTCATAGCCCAACTCAAGCTATCACTCCAACAACCAACAGCAACAGTATCATCATGCTCATCATCAACAAACATATCAAAATCCACCCCATTTGACAAATCAAGCTCATGTAAGCAGTCAGCCTTCTGCCAGTGCTCTAGTGATAAAGCAAGATGGGGTATGTGACTAGAGTGTGTATGCAGAGGAAGTCAAGCCTCAATTTCAAAATCATGCTCTTATGGCTCACATCAACAATGGACCATCTCCAATGCCTACTGAGGTAAAATCTAACCTTTGTAGTGAAAAATGCATTAATGAATTGCAAGGTTATAGGGAGCATAATCATAAACTGGCAGATAAAATCAAAGAAGAAAAGGTAAAGTCAGAGATGATGAAGAGAGAAATAAAAAGCTTTGAAATAAAAATCAAATCTCACATCTCTAACATAGAAAAACTGCATGGTGAGAAGTACACTCTTGCAGATGAGAATGAGTTACTTACTGAAAAGTTAGCTCAATCTAAGGCTCAACACTCAATGACTGAAGTGAAACTTGAAAAGTTTCAAATGTCTTCAGTCAAGCTGCACGAGATGCTTGATTCCCAAAAGGATCCAAAAGACATGTCATGGATTGGGTATAATTCATGTCCTCCACCATACAATGACAACTACACTGTCATTCCTGAATCTGTCTCACTCATTGAAGCAATTGAAACTAAAACTATGGAACCTAAATCTATAGTAAAACAGGTGACCAATCCTTAAAACAAACCTGATGTTTATATTGAAACAAATGAGGATAAAATCAAGTTAGGTCACCCAATCAAAATCAAAGAGTGTTCAGACAAGACACTGAGTGTCATGAAACCATCAAGCCCTGTAAAAGCAATTGTCCCTTTTATAAAATTCATACCCTCTTCTTTACAAGGTAAAAAGAAATACGTGAAGTTAGTGAAACCCACTACTGACAACGGTTCTGATAATGAGATCATATCTCCAAACAATTCAAGCAAATCAGAAAAGGTTTCACTACAAAAGAAACAAACAGGATCACTGAGTTCAACACCTTAAAAATTATTAGACCCTCAGTCTTCAAGATTAATGCAAGGGGTTGGGTTTGATATCTGCAACAAGGAACATGTTGACCAGTTTGAGAAATAGGTGAGAAATAGGTTGAAGAAACAAAAATAGCCCAGAAAATCAAACAAAGGTAGTGTTGTGAAACAAACTACAAAATGGGCTGATCTGATTTATCCCCTAAAGAAAAGAAAGTGACTCATCAAAAGAAAATATCAGCTGAGTCACACAAGGAAAAATCTGATTCAAGAAACAAACAAATGTATTGTGACATTTGTGAAATGTTCAATCACAAGACAGATGAATGCTTTTTTAGTCAATATTGTTCTATGTGTGACATGAACAATCACTCTACCAAAACTGCTATTTCAACAAGTATTGTTCAGTCTGTGACATGAACAATCACATTACATCTGATTATTACTTCAATCAGAAGGGTTTGAGAATTCCCCAACACAAGCTCATCTCAAAAACATGGACTATCACACATTCTGTCAGACCTCATTTTTACAATGATCAATCTAGGACTTCTAGATCAACAAATGATAGACTCACATTGAAGAAATTGTGGAAGGGTCAAAGAAAACATCTTACAATGAAACACAAAATTGACCTTCCAAAACAAAAACCTACTTTTGATAATGAAAAACGGGCTAAATTTCTACAAAGGATGGATGGATTAGTGATAAATTCTAGTAGAGGATGAGCTTGTTGAAGTTCTGCTCAGAGATAGCATACTTCCTGGCTTGAGCCTCAGCAGTGATAAGCTGGGCTTGGGCCTCAGAAAATTTGGATATTAGATCCTTTATTTGAGTCTTGTAGTTGGTGTGTTCATGTTTTGATAGGGACATAGTTTTCCCTAACTCCTCAATTTTCTTTTGGTAGTCAGATTCAACCCTTTTAAAATCAAATTTTAAGATATTTAAAGACTCAATATCAAACTTAGTTTCCATATTATAGTCTTGATATAATTTAACCTTAGCTATACAGGCTGGAGTACAGAGATTTTCATATACCTGGTTATCATTTGTTCCGGCCATGAGAGCTTGAGCAGGAGTCACATCCTATACCATATAGCTCCAGTCAACTTCTTGAGCCATTGCAGTTGTTTCAGTTGACTTTCCAGTGGGCTTTGATGTAGAAGGATGTGTGGAGGCCAGTGGGGTTCCTGGATTTGTCATGGGAGCCTTGCATTCCCTTGCAAAGTGACCAAGTTGGTTACAATTGTAACATTTTGCCTTGGTTTTGTCAAACCCAAACTTGCTGGTAGTTGTGTTTTGAGGGAAATGCCTTCCAGTTCTCTTAAAGAACTTCTTCGCTCTGTAGGTTAAGAGAGCCATCTGTTGACTATGTCCACATACTCTACATCATCTGGACTAAAACACTCTAGATCATCAAAACAGTATTGTAAATCACTAGAGTGTCCACTTCTTAAGACAAAGGCATAACTGTCCTGAAAGGAACTGTGTTGAACCTGTGAGACCTTGGAGTCTTAGGGAAAGTGATATATGGTCCAGAAGAGTAGGATGGTTACTGGTTGTATGTCAGGTAGTGCTGAGGTTATGGGGGTACTGAGTCTTCAACAACCATTAAAGCATTGCTAGAATAAAGACTCAGAGGTCTGCTTGTTTGGTGGCCCTTCTTACTCTCCATCTCTAAACGGTATCCATCATGGATGCCATAGAGTTCAATCATAGTAAGAGCATTCAAGTTCTCTATCCTCTTGATAAAGACACAGTAGAATGTCCACTCATTTAGAAGAGCACTCATGAACTTTCTTGTGAGATCTCTAAGTTCAGGAGTGATCTTCACAGACTGAAGAGAGGAGATAAGATCCATGTACCTGAAATACTGCTGGCTGAGGGTCTCTCCAGCAAAATAAGTGAAGTTATCGAACTACCGCTTCAGTGAGTCCTTCTTGGAGTCGTTGGAGCTTGAATACATCTGAGCAAGTGCATCAAACAATTCTTTGGCAGACTTACAATGCTCAAACCCCACCATGATGGAGTTGGGTATTGCAGTCATAAGAATGGTCATAGCTTTGTTGTTGATGTCCATCTTCTTTCGGTACTCGTCAGAATAATCTTCAACAGCTTTTTCTATCATGGCACCGTTTCCTCCAGGTGAAGCCACCTTGGGTTTATACGGGCCGTTGACAATGGAGTTCCACATTTTGCTATCTTGGTATCTGATGAAGCCTTCCATTCTTCTGCCCCAAGACCTGAAGTTTTCAAGAGTGATGATAGGAGCTTTGGTGAAAATTCCCATATCTACTTCAGATTTGTTAAGGGCGATTTTGAGTGAGTTGTAGGGACGAGTGAAAAACAGGTTGATTTGGATGGTAAGATCTCTCAATCAAGAGCCTAAAAAGCTCTGATACCAATTGCAGGATCGGTTTATGTCACTAACACTTCTCAAACTCACTTGAATAACACTCGGATGAAGGTAGAGTCAATAAGAGTTGATAACAATATAATAAGTAATGAACAAACACAGAATGATAATTTCAAGGTACTTGCATATATTGCTTCTTAACTCAAATGTTACAAGACTCTTACAAGCATGGTTTATGAGTTACAATGAGAAACTATTTATAATACTACCTACAACCTGATATATTTTGATTCCAGCTGGGATCCTATAACTAAAGGAAATACTACAATGCTAGAGTTAAGATATCTTAGATAAAGTCTTATCCAAGATACGGTAGTCATGACAGGTCCATGACTTACCTTTTGTCAGCAACTAAAGTTGGTAACTGTGTTATCTAACAAAAGGTGAATAGTGGAATAAGTATGGTCAACTACATGACTTTTGACAAAGCACCATGCAGTATCTTAGAGGTCTGTAGCGGGTTGTCAGAGACCATACTTATGTCCACTAGTTCATAGCAGTGTCTTCCGAAGGTTAAATGGCTTTGGAATAACAATGTAAGGCCCCGTTCCCGGGACGCTTACAGCTGGCCAATCATCGCTCGTAAAACATATAATTACATTTAACTTTCATAAAACATCACAGCGGAACATTGAAATAACTTTTTCATTATTAATTCTTTTTCAAAATAATACAACATTCATTACACATTTTCATTTGTTTGCATTACAATGCAAAAACATTAACAAAAGAATGCCATCCAAATCATACGAGTGTTGCAGAGTGAGTTCTAGTTTAGCATAAAAACATACGTTACATTCATTAAACCGTTCTTTACTTTAACATGTGATCACACATCATACGTACACATAGATAATATCATTATTATCTTCATCATTTGTTCGTTTATCATTAAATCTTTTCATTCCGTCAATACCATGAAATTTACCATTCCGTCATGCATAAAGCTAATACTGGACCGAAGTCTATCATAGACCTTCCATCAAGGCGCATAGCAGCCTGGCCACAGTAGAGAAGGTAAATTCAGGTGTACCATTGTCATGTGCTTTGCCCTTCCGTCATGCATAAAGCTAGTACTGGACCGAAGTCTATCATAGACCTTCCATCATGGTGCACGACAGCCTGGCCACAGTACTGAAGGCAAGCAACAATGGTTCCATACAAATGGTCAATCACAAAGAAAGACCCCGATGTGCATCCTTCTGGGGTACTTAACCAGCACACCGTTGGGCTAACACCCTACATTGGGTGTGTCCCGACATACAATGCTTACAAGACTTACATTACTTTCCATTGTTCATTAATGCATGCATTCATTCATCATGTTCCTCTTTTCATTATCTTCCACTTTACGTTACATAATACTTCCATTTCATTCATTAACATTTGATGTAAAGCCATGGGAAAATAATCATACATCACAAGGAACATAAACATAACATTTAGTCATGATCATGTAGGGCATCATACATACATAACATACATCATGCATAATCATACAACATCATACATCATCATCATGCATATGCATCAATCATACATCATTACATGCCTATCTTAACATCTATGACCTCAAAAGTCAACTTACATAGCCCCTAGGAATCTACCAAGTCAAAGCCTACATTACCCCTTTTTCTCGAAAAAGTCAGAATTATTCTAAGTGTTCATCCGCATTAACCTTCATCCGCATTTGTGTTTATTCATCCGCATTTCCCATACTTCATCCGCATTTGTTCACTTTCTCATCCGCATTTGTTCACACTTAGACTTCTCATCTGCATTTGCTATCCGCATTTCACGTACTTAGTCAATACTCATCTGCATTGACTTTCATCCACATTAACCTTCATCCGCATTTGTCTTACTTAGTCAATGCTCATCCACATTGACTTTCATCCGCATTAACCTTACTCATCCACATTTCCATCCGCATTTTGCTCATCCGCATTTCCATCCGCATTTCTATCCGCATTTCTCATACTTAAACTTTCTCATCCGCATTGACTTACTTAGCAGTTAATACTCATCCGCATTAACTGTTCATCCCCATTTCTTCCCATTACTCATCCGCATTTACTTATGCATACTTAGGTAGATTCTGATCTTAAACATATAAGCCCTAAACATCAGATTTCCATTCCCAATCACCGTCTAACATGTTCTAAGATTAGTTCTTACCTTCTAAGCCTTAGAAACACCATCATACATCATCAAGAATGAACATAGTCACACATCACATCATAACATCAACATACACACAATCAAGCATACGGGTCCAAAACCTTTTTTCACAAAAACATAAGTCATTACATTTCCAGCCCCAAAATCAGTTAAAAACCTGTAAAAAAGTGGTTATAGAACTCACCTTTGCAGCTCTTGAGTATGGCTTCTTCCAAACTCGTCTGCAATTTGAATTCAACCGCCTAGAAACCCACTAAAAACATACCCGAACGCATACAAACACACATAAGCATAAACCCGAGGATAGAACCAGTCAAGAACATCATAAAACCACGAATTCTTACCTTGAATTCAAATTCTTTCTTGTTCTTCCTTCAAAACCGAGAGTTTGCTGCTCTCTTGCCACTTTCTCTCTCTAAAATCCGAAGATTTGTGAGGTGTGTGACATATGGGTGGCCATACCACCTTTTACACTGACTTTTCAAACATTTTGTCCTTTTGGACACTTTTTCTTTTCCTACCTTTTCTTCACTTTATTCTTCTTTCTTGACTTAAGAAATATATCCGGGTGTTACAAGTCCACCCTCCTTATATAGGTTTCTTCCCTGAAACTTGTCATTCCTTAAAGAATCATGGGTAATGCTGTCTCATCTATTCTGCAGTCTCCCATGTATACTCGGATCCCTTCCTGTGCTTCCACTGTACATGCACAAGAGGAACCACTTTATTTCTCAGCCTCTTCACTTTTCGATCAATGATTGCCACTAGTTGCTCAACATAATTGAGTCGTTCATCCATTTCGATATCCTCTAGTGGAACAATCATATCTTCATCCGCTAAGCACTTCCTTAGATGAGATACATGGAATGTCAGGTGAATTCCACTTAACTCATCTGGTAATTCCAGTCTATAGGCCACCTCTCCTACTCGAGCAATGATGAGGAAAGGCCCTATATACCTTGGGCTCAACTTGCCCCGCTTCCTGAATCGGATGATACCCTTCCAAGGTGAGACCTTTAACATAACCCAGTCACCCACCTTGAACTCAATCGGTATGCTTCGTTTATCAGTATACGACTTCTGTCTATCTTTGGCTGCCATCATGAAGGATTTGATCTTTTCAAGCTTCTCAGTCGTAGCCTCGATCACCTTGACGCTTCCGAACTCTTTCTGACCAATGTCGCCCCAACACACGGGTGTTCGACATCTCCTACCATATAGCATCTCATAAAGGGGTATACCAATGCTGGCATGATAACTGTTGTTATATGAGAACTCAGCTAACGGTAAGTGGTCATCCCAACATCCTCCAAAATCGATAACACATGCTTGAAGCATGTCTTCCATGGTATGAATGGTCCTTTCTCACTGACCATTAGTCTGGGGATGATAAGCCGTGCTGATATGTAACCTCGTCCCCATAGCATCGTGGAATTTCTTCCAAAATTTGGATGTAAACTGGGTTTCACGATTCGACACAATAGACACCGGCACACCATGACGAGTCACAATCTCCTTAATGAAAAGATCAGCCAACCTCTCAGATGAATATGTCTCGCGGATCTGTAGGAAGTGAGCACTCTTCGTCAAGCAATCAACTATCACCCATATGGCATCATACCCTTTCGGGGTAGGTGACAGCTTTGTAATAAAATCCATGGTGATGTGCTCCCACTTCCATTCCTGTATATCCAATGGTTGGATCTTTCCATATGGCTTCTGATGCCCCGCCTTCACTTGCAAGCAAGTAAGGCACTTACTCACATACTCCATGACATCACGCTTCATACCCGGCCACCAATAGTCTTTCTTCATGTCTTGGTACATATTGGTGGCACGAGGATGAATGGAATATCGAGTCTTGTGAGCTTCTTCCATAATCTTCATGTGTAGATCCCATGACGAGGAATCCACATTCGTCCAAATCGAGTTTTAACACCAAGTGTGTTTTCACCCAATTCCGCAACCAGACCTCTCATTCTTTCCGAGTTAGGATGATCTTCTTTCAATGCCTCATCTTGAAACTCTTTAACTTGTTCATCACATTAGAGGTCATGATTAACTGGTACGCTTTCACCAAAATCGGTTCGGGTCTCTGCTTTTGACTAAGGGCATCCGCCACCACGTTGGCTTTGCCCGGATGGTAATAGATCTCGCAGTCATAATCCTTTTTAAGCTCCAATCATTGTCTCTTTCTCATGTTCAGGTCCAATAAGTACTTTGGGCTCTTGTAGTTAGTGAATATGGTGCACTTTGTAAAGTAAAGGTAGTGCCTCCAAATCTTTAACGCAAAGACCACTGCTGCTGGCTCCAAGTCATGAGTAGGATAATTGACCTCATGAACCTTCAACTGCTGGGATGCATAGGCTATAACCTTCCCTCTCGGCATTAACACACACCCAAACCCTGAGTAAGAAGTATCAGAATAAACCACCAGATCTTCACTTCCATCGGGTAATGAGAGAACAGGAGCCTGAGTCAACCTCACCTTTAATTCCTCGAATGCCTTATCTTGAGCTTGAACCCATACAAACTTCACATCTTTCCGGGTCAACATAGTTAGTGGAGAAGCGATCTTAGAGAAGTCTTGGATAAATCCTCTGTAGTAGCCCACCAAACCCAAGAAGCTACGAATCTCGGATGGCGTCTTTGGAGACTTCCATTGCATCACTGCCTCCACCTTTTCTGGGTCCACCATAATCCTGTCAGGATTCACCACATGACCCAAGAATTATACCTCACGCAACCAGAATGCGCACTTGGAGAATTTTGCATACAACTTCTCCTTTCTCAACGTCTCCAAAACCTCTCGAATGTGACCGGCATTCTCAATCTCGCTCTTCGAATAAATTAGTATATCATCAATATACACAATCACTTATTTATCCAACATCGGCCGACACACTCGGTTCATCAAATCCATGAAAGCAGCTGGCGTGTTGGTCAAACCAAATGACATAACAAGGAACTCGTAGTGACCATAACGCATGCGAAAAGCTATTTTATTGACATCCTGCTCTTTCACCGGAAATCCTGCTCTTTCACCTTTCGTTGATGGTAGCCCGATCGAAGATCTATCCTCGAAAACCAACTGGCACCTTGAAGCTAATCAAACAAGTCATCAATTCTTGGTAAGGGGAATCCCTTCTTTATCGTCAACTTGTTCAGCTCACGGTAGTCATTACACATCTTCATACTACCATCTTTCTTCTTCACAAATAAGACCGGAACACCCCAAGGAGAGATACTCGGTCTAATAAACCCCTTATCAAGTAGCTCTTGCAACTGCTCCATCAACTTTTTCATCTCAGTCGGAGCCAAACGATACGGTGCCTTGGCGATAGGTTGGGCACCAGGTATCAGATCAATTTGAAACTCGATCTCTATGTCAGGCGTCACTCCTGGTAAGTCTTCTGGGAACACGTCTGGAAAGTCACACACAACCGGTACATCGGATAGTTGTGGTGTTGGTGTATCCACGTCCTTTACATAGGCCATGTAGGCACTACATCCACGCCTCATACACTTTCCCGCCACCGCTATTGAGATTACTTTCGGGATCGTCATGACTCCATCCTCGTAAACTATTACCGAACATCCGTCAAGCATTGTCAACCGAATCATCTTCTTGTGACACACAATGTTTACCTTGAAATTTGCTAACCAATCCATCCCAAGAACCAAATTGAAACCACCTAAGGCCATTACGAATGGTCTAACCGGAAATTTATGACCTTGTAATTCCACATCACATTCTTCTATCACCTTAGAGATCCTGGTAGACTTACCTATGGCAGTTTCTATATTAAAGGGCGCATCTATATTCTTACTACTAACGGACAGTTTAGCACAGAAAGCAGCAGGAATGAAACTTTTACTAGCACCAAAATCGAATAACACAGAGGCTAAAGTTTGGTTCACTAGAAACATACCGGACACGACATCAGGGTCCGTCCTAGCCTCCTCCTATGTCATTGTGAATGCCCTGGTGCTCGCCCATGGTCCTTCTCCTCTATTCTTCTTCACTCTAGAACCCTCAGCCCTAGGCTTCTTGCAGTCTCTACTCATGTGGCCCTCCTCGCCACAATTGAAATATCGGGCCGTACGTCAGTCCCTTGCTACATGCCCCATCTTCCCATATTTGAAGCACAAGTTTAACCCCAGCCTACATTCCCCACTATGCTCTCTTCCATATCTACCACACTTCTTCGATCTTGCACCAGATGTGACCACACGGCGGTCATCCACCCGTGCCATCTTGTTGCCTGCGGGGCACGGCCTCGACCAATCCTCTTCCACTCTAATTCCGATCACTACCACCTTTCTTACTACCTTTGGTCACCACCAGATCCATCGCCGACCTAAATGTGCTCGGTCAGGCAATGATCATGTGCCTGCGAATTTCCGCTGGCAAACCCTCAATGTATCTCTTGATCTTTCGTGACAAAGGCATCACCTAATCTAGCACCAACCGTGCCATTTTATTAAACCTAGTGTGTACTGCTGATGTGTCATGGTTCCCGCTTCCAGCTGTAAGAATTCCCTTTCCACCTTATCCATTTCCTAGTGAGGACAGAACTCCTCAATTACAAATTTCTTCAACTTAGACCACCTAATTCTGAGCGCCAATCTGTATGCTAAATTCTCCAAATACGCATTCTGGTTACGCGAGGTTCAGTTTTTGGGTCATGTAGTGATTCCCGAGGGGAATATGGTGGACCCGGCAAAGGTGGAGGTAGTGATCCAATGGAAGTCTCAAAAGACGCTATCCGAGATTCTTAGTTTCTTGGGTTTGGCGGGCTACTACAGGAGGTTCATTCAAGACTTCTCTAAGATCGCTTCTCCACTGACCAAGCTGGCCCGAAAAGAGGTAAAGTTTGTGTGGGGTCAAGCTCAAGAGAAGGTGTTCAAGGAATTAAAGGCGAGGTTGACTCAAGCTCCTATTCTATCATTACCCGATGGAAGTGAAGATCTAGTGGTTTATTTTGATGCTTCCTACTCGGGGTTGGGGTGTGTGTTAATGCAGAGGGGAAAGGTTATAGCCTATGCGTCCCGACAGTTGAAAGTCCATGAGGATAGACAGGGAAACGTTTGTTCCACTCAAGGATATCGAAGTAGATGAACGGCTCAATTATGTGGAGCAACCAGTGGCGATCATTGAATGTAAAAGAAGAGATTAAGGAATAAAGTAGTTCCTCTTGTGCGTGTACAGTAGAAGCATAGGAAGGGATCCGAGTCTACATGGGAGACAGAGGAGGAAATGAGACAGCATTACCCACGATTGTTTGAGGAATAACAGGTTTCAGGGACGAAACCTATATAAAGGGGTGGACTTGTAACACCCGGTTATTTTAGATGTCAAAGAAAGAAAGAATAAAGTGAAGAATAAGAAAAAAAAGATATATTACCCAAGTTAAGGGGTAAAAACTGTCCAAAAGGACAAATGTTAAAAAAGTTGGTGTAAAAGTGGGCATGGCCGCGCACTTCACATACAACACCATATCTTCGAACATTTTATAGAGAGAAAGAAGTAGAGCAGGAAACTATCAGGTATTTTGAAGAACAGGAAGAAAAGTTCGAATCCAAGGTAAGAATTCGTGAGTTTATGATGTTCTTAACTGGCCTTAGCCTTGGTTTTATGCTTATATGTGTTGTATGTGTTCGGGTGTGTGTTTTGGTGGGTTTCTAGGCGGTTGAACTCTGTTGCAAACGGGTTTTTGAAGAAGTCATAACTAGAGGCTGCAAAGGTGAGTTCTAGAACCCCCTTTTCTCACTTGTTTTTAACTGCTTTGGGGTTGGAAATGCATGTATGAACATTTTTGTAAAGTTGGGTTTTATACCCGTATGTGTGTATGTGTGTATGTTGTGGGTGGGGTTTGATTTTGGGCTATGTATGTGTTTGATGATGTTATTGTTGTGTTTCTAAGGCTTAGAATGTAAGATTTAAGCTTAGAACATGATAGGTGATGCTTGGGGACTGATTTATGGTGTTAAGTGTGAATTGGGTTGCTCATGCGCCTAAACAATGGCTCATGCACCCAACTGAAAATAATTGCCTAAGTGTTCCCATGTGCCCAAAACCTCATGCTCCCGAATAGTACTCATGTGCCTAGAAACAGGTAAAAATTGACTAAGTGTTCATACGCCCAGACAGCTCATGCGCCCAAATAGTACTCATGCGCCTAGAACTGCCCAGAATAGACTAAGTGTTGCTCATGCGCCCCAATAGTGCAAATGCGCCTGAAAGGCCATGCGCCTACATAGTGCTCATGCGCCTGCATAGTGACCATGCGCCGAAAGACAGAATATTTTCTGACTTTTGGGGAAAAAGTGAAATGTAGGCTTTGACTTGGGAGGTTCCCGGGGGCTATGTAATTTGACTTTTTGAAGTCATAGATGATGTGATGGGTGATGTATGATATGATTTGAGGATGTATGTGTGATGCCTATGCTGGATTGTATATAGCATGATTGTTATGTCATGTGTGATGGTGCCTTGTATGGCGATGTTTTGTATGATTATGTTTATGTTCCATGTTATGTATGTTTATCTTTCCCGTGGCTTTACGTTTTATAGTTATGAAAGAAATGATAATGTATTAGGTAACATAAAGTGAAAAATAATGAAAAGAGGAACATAATGTAGGTACATGTGTCCCTAGTTTCTAAACTCAATGTAATATGTTTTTAGTGTTTTACACTTATGTAATAGTTGGGTACTGAATGAAATGTAAATGTTTTGTTGTGATTATAATGTTTAATATTTCATTAATGAGTTGTTTAACGCATATTGACTTGATTATATAGGTTTGTGGTTGTTTGAATTAATATAAATAATGTAATGACAATTAATACATTCAAACTAAGTAATATGAAGTTATCATGCGAATGGCCCATGCTAATGGACCATACGCATGAACA
>BJCM01266141.1:0-20787 GCA_018326385.1 Flaveria bidentis | reverse complement strand
GAATGAGACTCAGTCATACGACTGAGCCATGCTAATGGACCAGTCGTGCGACTGAGAGATACGATTGGGACATCCGTAAGACTGAACCATTAGTATGGTCCAGTCGTACGATTGAACCATACGCATGGTCCAATCGCACGAATGGGCCCAGTCGCATCTAATATGGGCTGAGGCCTATATATACTAGTTTCAATGTGTAGAGAGTAAAAAGGGTTTTGAGAGGAAGTCTGCCCGGAGCCTAGGGCTGCCGGATGAGAGGGGAGATCATGCTTGATCTTCCCCTTGCCAAGAGTCTTGATTCTTATGTTGTAACGAGCTTGTAATCGTTAGGTTTTATCAATGAAACCATTCAATTATAGATCGTATTATTGTTTGACTTTTGGTTTGTGTTGTTGTTTATGCTTCCGTCAAGAACATGCTCGGATGTTTACCGATCCAAGCCGATTTAACAATTGGTATCAGAGCCGGTTACTGCTGGAATGATCTAACAATCATTCTAGCAACCCGAGCTCTTGTTTTTGGATCAAATTTTAGATCTTGACGTTAAACCCACTTCGTGTTCTTCGTATTTTGCTAAGATTTTGTTACGTGTGTTGCTTCTATGTTAAAATCAAATTTGAAACCACGTTCCTATCACCCTTTCGAAACTGATGATGCCTATTTTATTTCAGTTCACATAAAATTCGTCAGTTTAGGGTTTTGGGCAGCCCGAGCGGCTGCAGATCTGAAAATCTGCGTGCAGACCTGTTCATGCGAATGGGCCATGCGAATGGACCATTCGTACGAATGAGCCATGCTAATGGACCATTCGTGCGACTGGACCAGTCGTATGTTCAGTCGTGCGACTGGACCAATCGTATGTTCAATCACACAAATAAGCCATCCGCATTGACTCATCCGCATTTGTTCCAGACCAAAAAAAAAGTCTGGAAGAGCTTCTTGCATAGATTTGAAGATGAGCAAAGCATATTCACCCTGAGGTTCTTTTGTCAAATAAGTTTGATGTGTACCTCATTATTCGTCGGACTTCCAGAATAGGTGAATGTAATTGGAACATGAAAGAGAGAAGAGAAGATGTCAGCAGTTGTTGCAGATTTTGTGGGGTAGTCAGGAGCATCTGACTACTTATGGGCCAATCAAGTTATATTTATCCACACAGAAAGGATTCTGCTTCTTAGGGGGAATCCATATATAGAGAAAGTGAAGACACAATCAGAAAGTGATGATGTGAGCAGGTTTTTGATGATAAATCTACATGCATGCTGATTTGTTTGATATTGTCAGTTGTGAATTGGAACCTTCAACCTTTTTCCCAATACACCGTGTGAAGACACCAGGAGAGCACAATGTTTATATATTGGGATATGCTGAATATGAGGGGGAATTTCTGCAGATGGTGATGCTAATCATGTTAGCCTATGTGAAGATTGAAGCAATGGAAAACTGTTCATGTCATTATTTGGAAAAATCAGTCATATGGGGAATCTTGCTGTGATGATGGTGTTCTGCAAAGTAAACGAAAGCTATTGTGCCTAAATTCATTTTTAGGGATGTGTGTAACCTGACGGATTGACAAAGTTGGCTAATATGGTTTTTGTTTGATTCTATTGGCAACCAGAGCAAAGATTGACTGAAGATTGTAAGAGGTGTTATCTATAATTCGCAAGCAACGTCCAAGGGGGAATTTGTTGGAGCATATATAGTTATATATAGTGTGTCCGTCACTTGTCGAATAGTCTAGGCTTAATGTAATACACATGATATGTTGTAAACACATGAAACTGGGTCATTCGCAGGAGCATATGCGAATGAGACTCAGTCGTACGACTGAGCCATGCTAATGGACCAGTCGTGCGACTGAGAGATACGATTAGGACATCCGTAAGACTGAACCATAAGTATGGTCCAGTCGTACCATGGAACCATATGCATGGCCCAGTCGTACAATTGAACCATACGCATGGTCCAATCGCACGAATGGGCCCAGTCGCATCGAATATGGGCCGAGGCCTATATATACCAGTTTCAATGTGTAAAGAGTAAAAAGGGTTTTGAGAGGAAGTCTGCCCAGAGCCTAGGGCTGCCGGATGAGAGGGGAGATCATGCTCGATCTTCCCCTTGCCAAGAGTCTTGATTCTTATGTTGTAGCGAGCTTGTAATCGTTAGGTTTTATCAATGAAACCATTCAATTATAGTTCGTATAATTGTTTCACTTTTGGTTTGTGCTGTTGTTTATCCTTCCGTCAAGAACATGCTCGGATGTTTACCGATCCAAGCCGACTTAACAGAAAACACTTGTAAATAATTAGAGAGTAATATAGATCAACCTTGAAAACCAACTACTTGTGTTGTTCTTGTTCTGTCTCTTATATACTTGTGTTTCTTAGTTCTCATTAAAACTGGTTTCTAGTTCCCCATTTTATCTGTTAAGTGTTGTTGCTAACTCTCCTCTTTGTGTTGTTTGTGTTGTAAGCAAGTACCCTTTAATAGTCCTGCAGACCCCTCACTCAAACAACATCATTAACACAAGCATAAGTCTCCACATTTCAACCTGAAACCTCCACTTAAGAATCTCCAAAGTCCAGAGCTTCCAAAGACAACAAAGAGAAGAGAAAGTTAACTCTAGAAGAGCTTCTAGAGGAAGAAAGGTTAGAGAAGTTAAAAAGGAAAGGTACACTTCCAACTGGGAAATTGCTAGCTGCAAGCAGCAAAGCAGCTACAGCTAACTAGGAGGCTATCAATAATTGAAGAAGGTTGGAAATCATTGACAGGCTTGCCAAGCTAGAAGTTGTTAGTATAGATGTGCTCCTGCTACGACTAGAGGAGCTGATTGAGTTAGATAAGGCAACCCTGTTGCAAGTTGAACAAAGAGAAGAAACAACAAGGTTGGCCTTAGAAGAAAAAAAGGAGAGGAAGGAAAGAGAGGTTGATTTGCAGCTAAGGAGGTAAAGGATAACTTTCTTGACCTCCAGGGGTTTCGTTCAAGAATAATTGTCTCCACACAATAATAATACGATCTTATGGCTATTCAAGAAAGGGAAAAAGGTGAGAAAGAAAGCTACAAAGGAGAAATTAAGGGTGAAGAAGAAGAAGGAAAAGGAAGTAGGACTCGTTGTTGTCAAGAGGATAGGTGATAAGACCTGGATGAAGGACTATCATCGGGCTCATGGCTTCTCTGGTAGGCAGGTGGGTCCCATGTCTAAGAAGAACTTCCAGCGACTTTTCAGTGACATTAAGGTTGACATTCGCTTAGGGAAAAAGAAGGAGATTTATTAAAGGGGGCATGGGATGACCTTCAAACCAATACCTTAACCACAACCATAACCTGAACCAATACCTCTCCCATTTCCCATTAAAACCGAATCCACCACTGAACCATACACTCCTGAACCTACACCATCCTTTATACTTGCCTCATCACCACAACCACCTCAACTACCCATCCTCAAACCCAAAACACTTCCAAGAATCCAAACACCACTACCTACCTAACAACCACCTAAACCATCCCCTTAGTCTTCCAAATATCAATTCTTAGAGGAATTTAAGGAGATCAAGATGGAGCTCATCAAGTGTACAACCTTGAGCGAAATCTCTTGTGAGGAGGAGTCAGTTAAATTGACTTATGTTGATGGCTCCTCATGTTCCCTCACAAGAGATCAATTCCTTGATCTACCTAGAGGAACACTACATCAAGCTGCTAAACGCGTTGGTCTTAACTCAGATTCACTCAATTATGAATAGAAGAAGCTAAGAAGAAGGTTGGTGACTCTACCAGATTCCAAGAAAGGGGATAGATTGCCAAATAAGCTTCTTGTGCCAAGAAAGAAGATCATCATATAGAGGTTCGAAGAATCTTCTCACAACTTCCTAGTTGAGAGAGAGAATGAAGGGACGAATGGGCTCAATGCCTTATCTATGCTAGACTTAAGCAGATTTGATATTGTTGAGTTAGCAGAGAAGCCATTCTCCAACCCTCCAACTTCTAGATAGTTGCTCACATCAGAAATCATCTAAGCAGTCTACATTTGGCCGAGCTAACTAAAGGACCAAGATTGAAAAGAAGCTAGAGGAGGAGGAAAGGAAAGGATCAACAACCAAAGGCAAAGCCTTTCTTCAAATGGTTGAAGGTCCTAAACTTGAATCCGTAGTTAGATGGGAGTATGACTACAACTATCGTCAACTAAGTCTCTTCAGGGGGGCACAACAAAGGGTGCATGTCATTCAGTGTGACAGACTGGATCTCTTGTCCACTAATGACTTGTAGAAACTTCTCAGCACAACTTTAGAGAAGAACAAAGAAACGGATAAACTTCTTTTGTCCTTGGTGGTAATGGTTTTGAGAAGCATAATTAAGTGAGGTTTTGGTAGCATTAGCCTAGGGGGAGTTTGTTGGATTTAGACAGGCTGGTGCAACCAAAACCAAACACTTAGACAATTTGGTGAAACTAATAAAGGACTTCTAAAGCTATGTATGGAACTTCCGAAGGCAAATGGAGTTCCTCCAAAGGCAAGTACAAGATCATCTTCTGAAGAAAAACTCCATCTTTTAAAGACAACATCTTCTCTCTTCCGAAGTTCAAGACTTAGAAGAATTCAAGATAATGACTTCCGAAGTATGTAGAAGTCCCCAAGCCTCAGAAGAAGTTGCCTATACCAATGTATAAGTGGCTTCGGAAGAACTTCTTCTTCTGAACCTAGTTGACCTTTGAAGGACACTGCTATGAACCAGTGGACATAAGTATGGTCCTTTTGTCACTCAGTTGCAAACCTCTGATAGACTACATGACACTTTCCCATGCCCATGTAGTTGGCCAACCTTTATTCCATTGTTCACCTTTTATCAGTTAGTACAGTTACCTACTTTAGTTGGTGAGAAAAGGTAAGTCATAGACATGTCATGACTACCTTATCTTAGATAATACTTTATCTATGGTTCCTTAACTTTACCTCAATAGTATTTGCTTTAGTTATAGGTTTCCAGCTAATATCACAGTATATCCGGCTATAGGTGATAGTATATATAGTTTCTCATTGTAACTCTTGTGATATGCTTGTAAGAATCTTGTGATAATTTGAGTTAAGAAGTAATATAATCCAGTACCTTGAAAAATATTTCCTTGTGTTCTTTGTTACTTAGTATATTATTATCAACTCTTGGTAGAGATATGCTTCATCAAAACCATGTTTGATTTAGTGAGATTGAGAGAAAAATCAAGTGTTAGTGATTGGATATTCTCTTGAACTCTTCAAGCACCCTCAGCTAGATCCTCTTATCTAACCTATCAGCTTGCCTAATATGACTTGGGTTGGTGAGTGATAGATCAACCCGAGGAAAACTCTCATAGAATCTTAGGGTCTAAAAATTGAACACTTCTTGTTGACCCTAATATACAGAGAGTACTAGAGCTCCTTTATCATTGTCATACTTCCATCCAACTATTAGGTTGTAAGTAGGGTAGGATGTGATAGACATATCCCTTGATTTACCCCTCTTAGATAGATTTGAATTAAGGGATTCATATTGATGTGGGCCTAAGGAGGTTGTTAAGTTTGGACTATTGCAAGTGAGGGTGGTAAATCCTCAATCCATACAATGGTAATGCTTCCAAATTTTTTGATTCTAGTTAAGACTTCCTCCCTAATTTGGGTAGTGTCACCTACTTGCATTGGTGAGCTAGATGTTATGTCCACCATATCTACATGTTCTTGTGGATTATGTTAAGCCAACCTGGCAGGCCTCGCAACTAACTTGCTCTTGAGATCGGTAATATCAAGTTCCAGATTATGGACCTGCCTTTGTAAGGTAGTCTTCTGAGATTCCTGGTTACTATCCTTAAAGACCAAGTAGGGGTAGGTTTATGTCAATGTTTGCACCCTTTGTTGTAGACTCCCCTTATCTTCATCATGAAAAATATAGGGG
Source organism: Flaveria bidentis (assembly GCA_018326385.1). NCBI lineage: Eukaryota > Viridiplantae > Streptophyta > Magnoliopsida > Asterales > Asteraceae > Flaveria > Flaveria bidentis. The sequence continues at coordinate 14,864 of BJCM01266141.1, read as the reverse complement.
GATGAGATAACATAACTAAAGTTATCTCCTTCACCAACAGATATTGGTGGGCCCTAGATTTCCCATACTCCATGACAACTTACTGAGAAGTGTCAAGGGGTTGGGTTGTCATGGTTGAGATCTTAATGATGTAATTATTTTCGAAAATGAGAGCCTCTTTCATATGTACCTCCTTAACTTGTTTAGAAAGGTCCACCTAAATAAGGGTTGGATGATATGGGATAGATATGAGAGTATCAAGAGCACTTAGCTCTTCTTAACCAGGGGAAGAGAATAAACACTCAAGGTACTCACTAAATCCCTTATCCTTATAATCATAGAATTGGAGGTCAGGGATTGGTTGGTTTAAGTCCATAGGCTAGGGATGATAACTATCCCCTAAAGATTATTCACCTATGTTTTGAGACTCAAAGTGAAGGCTTGCACCTTGTGAAATTAACTCATCAGGTTGGGCATGAGGAACCTTAGCACTAATTGAAAGGACAGGAACGGTCTTCTCCTCATGGGAATTGTGAGATCTTGGTTCCATTTCCTTCCGCATGGGTGAGTTTTTGAGGGCCTGCTCAATATGAATAGACTTAGTAGAGGTTTGTTTGGCTTTTGTGTAGTAGGTTATGGTTATTTTTGGCTATGTAGGTGGTCAAGATAAAGAATGTAAAGTCCTCGTCACGATCGATTCCACATATTGTTGCGCTTGTTAATCAAATTAAAATGGATGTGTGTGTGTGATATCAATGAACATTAAGCAAACTCAATCAAATATTATTAATCAAAGGATTTCAATACCAAAGGAGTTTATGTCATTTAAGCTCCATCATCATAGGTGAGCTCCTCTTGGGCGACCTATCACACACCTCTCTGTTCTCTCACCCTCAGATCACTTTTACAAATGAATACACATAATAAATACAAAGGAAAAACATCCATATATACTATCCAGATGTTCTCGCATGGAAACTCCAAGTTTTCGCGTGATGTGCTCTTTATCCATCATCTTGGAGTTTTCGCTTACTTGTATTTTGTCACATAATTTCAGTTTTTGCTTTTCACTTGATATTGTAATCCATAAAGGCTAATTCCTTACAACTTCCTCCTATGGATTATGATATAAAGCTATGTTTAACTTCAGTCACTCATCTTCAAGAATAATCTGATCATTGGTTATCTGTCACTTCAACCTTCCCCCTCAGCTTTAGTTTCATCCTAATGTATACCTTCATAAAGGATATCACGTCTGAATCAAGATTAAACTGTTTGATCTTGATTACTTACAACTTAAGATGACAAGATTCTCGAAAAACCCAATTAGTTAATACGATAACTTGATTCTATGATGTTGAACCAAAACATATATAGTATTCTTCTCCCTAAGTAAGATGTAGTAAGCCCATAAATTCAGAGAAAGAATACCAAACAATCTTGATTCTTCACTTAATCAACCTGTTTGATCATTATCCCTAACAATAAAATAAGATAAGCCCACATTGTCAAGTTTCAATTCATGAACGACCCGAATCAAATGTTGTTGATATAGTATCTTGAATTTGATCAAACAACATAAAACCCCTTATTTAAGTAACATGTTGAAGTTTTTGCGTGAGAAAATTTTCGCAAAATCTGTTATTGCTATGAAGATTTTGCATAAATGTTTCTCATGAAAAAAGTTATCACATGAAAGTTCTCACATGGAAGTTCTCACACGGAAAGTTCTCACATGAAAAGTTCTCACATGAAATGTTCTCACATGAAAAGTTTTCTCATGAAATTTTTCGCATGAAATTTTTTGCATAGTAATGTTTTCTCATGAAAAGTTCTCTCATAAAAAAGTTTACGCAAAAACTATAATTTTTACCAAGTTCACGCACGATGCAGTTACTCCCACGAAAACTTCAACCAAAATCGACTTTTATGATTTTGAGTCACTACTACGGTATGAAATCTTTGTTTTCCACCAAAAGTTGAAGATACCGAGCGTAATGATGTAACAAAGCCGATTTGGTGTGTGTTCAACCTTAGTTTCACCGTCTTCTCCTTCGAAACCAGTCCAAACTCGATCTAAACCTTTAGATCTTCAATATCCATGTTTAACGTCTTAAATGAATGATCACGAAATGAAAATCCATGTATTAAGAGCAACACCTTGCTCTGATACCAAATGTAAAGTCCTCATCACGATCGATTCCAAACATTGTTGCGCTTGATAATCAAATTAAGACGGATGTGTATGTGTGTGTGATATCAACGAACATTAAATAAACACAATCTAATGTTATTAATCAATGGATTACAATACCAAAGGAGTTTACATCATTTAAGTTTGATCCATTCGAGGTGAGCTCCCCTTGGGCGGCCTATCACACACCTCTCTTCTCTCTCACCCTCAGAGCACTTTTACAAATGAACACATGTAATAAAATAAAAAGGAAAAACATCTATATATACTATGCAGATGTTCTTGCACGATAACATTAAGTTCTTGCGTGGCAACTCCAAGTTTTTGCACGATGAGCTCTTTATCCATCATCTTGGAGTTTTTGCTTCCATGTATTTCTTGCATGATTTGAGTTTTTGATTTTCACTTGATATTGTAATCCATAAAGGCTAGGTCCTTACAAAGAAGGTGTGGGTTCAACATTGGCTGGTGCTGGCAAGTTGTCACCTTGAGTAGGGAGCTCTAAAATTTTTGGGACAAGGTTATTTTTACCCTATAAAAACCCAATAGTAGTTTTCCTAATTATTATGAAGAAGTCGGCCTTCATCTGTCCTATTATTAGAGTGTTACATGTTCCCCTCAACTGTGAGTCAAATTATAGTTATGAATGTGTTGGACATATCTAGGGAATATGTACTACACTAACGAATCTATGTTAGCATGAAATTTTATATAACAAACTAAGAGTACTTGAATTTGATCCCTAGGACCTTCCCATGGACTATATAGGATATGTCTTCTAGAATTTGATCTCATCCTCCATATTTTTTTAATAAAGAATGGATTATAACATGGAGGAGGTGTTTTCATTTGAAAGAGACCGTAATCTTTTTGAAGGTCCTTACTAAGTAGTACCCTTCATAGCCCATCAGCCAGAATGATCCATTGATAGCTTTTTTGGGGAAAGAAAAATTTGCATTCTTTAGGGTTGGCCATTATATGAAGCTTGAGTGAAATAAAATGGAAGAATAACAGGAGTTTGTGGGAGATTTAGGGTTATAGAATCTTAGATGAAGATGAAGAAGAAAGAGGGGGAACCATTGTTAAGGGTATTTATATGATTGGATGTGAGACAAAGTTAATGTAAAAGGATAAACTTTAGAAATTTTACTCAAAGGACAAATAAAGCTTCTCAGACTTAAATGCATTGAGAAGAAAATTTCCCGTCAAAAGTATATAAGTATTTAGAAGAACATTTATGTTTCGAAAGATATAACAAAATTTCTTCTGAAGTTAAATTCTTTAGTAAGTAGTTACTTGTTTTGAAGACATAATATTCTTCTGAAGTCAATTTAATCTCTTCCAAAACAAAATATATCTTTAATTCTTAAAACTCTAAGGAATATCATTTAGACAAATTTTCTTTCAAGGTAAATAGAGCTTATATAAGTGATAAATTAGACAACTTTAAAGACATACATATTTGAAAAACAATTTTGAAATTAATTTAAGATACTTAAATCTTTATTCATCAAAAGCTTAAATCTTTATTCATCAAAAGCTTTTATGAATAGATCAACGTATTGTTCATTTGTGTTAACTTTGACTAGTTTGAACAATCCTTTATCAAAACTATCTGTGAAAAAATAATACCTGATGTTTATGTGCTTTGTCTTTGAGTGATGCATAGGATTTTCTATGATAAACATACTACTATTGTTATCTATGTGGATAGGAGTCTTTCATATAGTTGATGCAGATACAGAGAATTGCTTCTTGCATTGCCATGAGACTATCCTTCAACCAAAGAAGTGAAATCCCCTTATATAAACTTTATAGTTATGTTATAGCCACCGTAGTCACTATTTGTATAAGCATATAATTTGAAGTTATAATTATTTGGATACCAAAGTGCTAGCTTAGGAGCTCCTTTGAGATATCTAATAATCCTCTTGACAACAACTAGGTGTGACATCTTGGGATTGGCTTGATATCTTGCACATATGCATGTGACAAACATAATATCAGGCTTGTTAGGTGTAAGATACATAAGAGACCCAATCATAGCCCTGTAAAGGTGTTTATCAATACCCCCCCTCAAGATCTGCTCCTAGGGAGTGGTTTCTAGCTATGGGAATCTTAGCAACCTTGGACTTAGTCAAATTTGGTTAGTATGTCTAGAATAGACTTTGTCTGGTTTATGAAGATGTCATTGTCAACTTGCTTGTAGGGGTCGAAGGTAGAGGCTCAGGAAATCAAATCAAGATAAAGTTAAAGATCAAGTCAAGCGAGATGTTCGTAGTTGCCACACGAGAAGTTGACTTCTTGCATGATTTGTTCCAATGGCGTGAGAAGTTAATCTCGCACAAGAACTTACTAATTAGTATAAATAGTTAGTTTGTTTAGTTATGGTTAAGCTTTTTGTTCATTTCCTAAATTTTTCATCTTTTGTAAACCTTTGAATTCAAATAGTGGTAGAAAGAGAAGTTTATTTACCTTATGTTCTTCAATTCTAGACTTCTACTTTTAGTCCGTAATTGTTTACATTTATCATTCACAAGTATGAGATCAATCTGATTATCGTAATAATCCTTACAATTGGTGTCAGAGCTAGTATGCTCTAGATCGATTGAATTGAAGTTTGAACTAGTTATTTGAAGAGTTCATGATCATCAAATTGCTTGATTCTCGAAGATAAAAGTTCTATCTATGGAATTCGATCATATTTGAAGATGAAAAAGATGATAAGTTCATTGATTGGTGAATTGATGATGTTTTTGAGCTTAAACTAGCTTAATTGAATCAATTAGAGACAATTAGGAACAAATTAAACTTAATTCACTAATTGAACAATTGATTAATAAAAATCTAATCAATTGGGACTAAAATTGAACCTAGGGGAGTTTGTAAGGACTCAAATAAGGCTGATGCAACCTCAAACATCCAAACACTTTGTCATGCATGCATGCACAAAATGCTAAAGTAGAATGCTTCGGAAGTTTCACACTCTACCTTACAAAACATTCTAAGTTCAAAATCTTCCGAAGCCAAGACCAATATCTTACAAAGCCAAACATGAAATCTTCCAAATCTTGAAGACAAAATCTTTCGAAGCCAACACTTAAAGACAGATTTTGTTGAATTCTTTATGCCCAAGACACATAGAACATTGATGTGGTTAGTACGTTATGATCCAAGTCCGGTCATACCCAATAACAAGCTTAGCAAACACCAAATAATATTTAATTGATGATATGATCATACATTATCCCAGTTTTACTTGAAAACTTTTACCTAATGACACGTAGCTACTTGGATTAGCATCCTTCATTCGGTCCCATTTTCAGTTTAAATTTAGCTTTTCAAAATTACTTACCCAATTCACTTAAACTTTGGCTCTGATACCAACTTGTAAGGACCCATTCCTGGAAAGCCTCACAGTTGGTTAATCATAGCATAAAATCATTTTAATTTTAAAACAACACAGCGGAAATAATTAGACATTTATTTAAAACTTGGAAATCATATTCTACTCATACAGTTGTCCTTCATTTGCAAATAAAACATAGTACTTTTTCTTAAGTTATAATAAAAGATTTCGTAAACAGGAATGCCATCCGTTGTTCTCCAAGTAGCTCCCTGGTGCCATCCTCAGCATCAACATTTACCTGCCAACTATTATGCATAAAAGTCAGCTTTGCTGAGTGAGTTCTAGTTTAGGTAAATAAGAAAATATAAACTTTATCCTTCATACAATGACCACTCATACATCCTAATATATAACATTTTCGTCTTAATAAGCATGTTCGTTATCTTTTGTTCTGTCATATCTTTCACTTCATCATAAATGAGATTGCACAAAGCAAGAGCTCCATGTTGATCGACAACAAATGTCGATCCTTGTGGGTACACATTATCATGGTAGCTAACCCTCGACAGTTGATCCACACTGTAAGGCACATAGCCTGCTCATGAATACGGATCAATCATCATACATCAGACTCACGTAAGTGAAGTCTATCATAGTGCTTGAAAGACTTTTCATCATCAAAAGGGCCCGGGGGTAACATTCATTAAGTTACACTTTTCATTAATATCATCTTCCACTTTAATATATAATACTTTACTTATTAAGTACACAGCCTACCAAGTACTAGTCATCATAGAACATAACCGACCCTCCGCGGGACAGCGAGGGTTCAGGGGCAGCAACCCCTTACAGCGGGGTTCTAGGGGCAGCAGCCCTAAGTGGGGTCGAAGGGGCAACGCCCCTGGCTGGGGCCGTGCTGTTAAAAACTCATAGAATCTCGGATATTTAAATACGTGTATTTAGTAAGCATAATAACCCCAAAACATGGAAATACTTACAAATAAAGGGATCTAGAACTCACCTGGATATCGTGAGTAACATCTAAACATGGATATACCCCAAAACATATATGTATGTATGTATGTATGTATGTATGTATGTATGTATGTATGTATGTATGTATGTGTGTATGCATGTACGTATGTATGTACGTATGTATGTGTGTATGTATGTGTGTATGTATGTGTGCATGTATGTGTGCATGTATGTGTGCATGTATGTGTGCATGTATGTGTCTATGTATGTGTGTATGTATGTGTATATGTATGTGTGTATGTATGTGTGTATGTTTGTGTGTATGTATGTGTGTATGTATGTGTGTATGTATGTGTGTGTATGTATGTGTGTATGTATGTGTGTATGTATGTGTGTATGCATGTGTGTTTGTATGTGTGTATGCATGTGTGTATGTATGTATGTATGTATGTATTTATGTATGTATGTATGTATGTGTGTTTGGTATGTATGTATGTATGTATGTATGTATGTATGTATGTAAGTATTTGTATATATATATACATACATATATATACATATATACATACATATATATATATATGAAAAATATCAAAAGGAAAAAAAGTAAAGTCAAAATCAAATGTCAATAAGCATATCATGTAAAAAGAGCAAAAAGATGCCAAAAGGCCATTGAGGAATAAAAGATGCCAAAAGGCCATTGAGGAATAAAAGATGCCAATGTGTACATTAATAAAAGATATGTCATAGACATACATACTATATGATAATATTTTTTTGTGAATATGTTATAACACATGAGGCAAAATCAAAAGATAAGGCATGTAAGTCCATCTTGGCATATAAGTCCTAAACATCATATGAGGGCAAAACATAAGTCCGAATGATTGTTAATAAGTCCTACAACTTGTAATATTTTGTGTTAAAAATATTTATGTAACACCCGGAATAAAGTCAAAACGAGCCAATTAATAATAATGGGCTTAGCCGAGATTATTTAAAGAAAATAAGCAGGTAATGGAGTATGGACCGAGTAAACCTCGCGGGATATGTGTTTGGCGAGTTTAAGGTCCCGGGAACGCCCGATATATATAAACGGATCAGCTTGAGCAGCTCTCATTTGCAACTCAACACCTAATTTCAAGAGAGAGAGAGAGAAAGTGGAGAAGAGTTGAAGATTTAAGGCATAGCTACGAAATTGCTGGCGAAACTAGCAGCGAAACTGTTGAGCTTCAAGCGAAATTAGGCAGAAATTAACTCATTTAAGTGTTAACTTATCTGCAAGCTGTGTAGTGTAACCTTTGCTTTAAAAGCTTGATTGAGAAGCTACTCATAGAGTACAGGTGAGTACTAGATCCCTTATTTTAAAGGTTTTAAACTAGTTTGGGGCTAGAAATGCATACTAAATATATGTTTTAAACGACCAAGATTTTAAGAGGTTTTAACGGGAATATCAAATTTTTTATAAGGACAAGTGCTATATAAAAGTGTAAAAGTAAAAAATTTCACACCGACCCCAGCCAGGGGCGTTGCCCGTTGGACCCCACTAGGTTTTATGATGATTATGCTTGTGGTGCATATGTATATGTATGTGAATGAATGACGCATTATGTTTATGATGCATGATGTTTATGATGATGTATGATGGTATATGTTATGTATGATGATGCGTGATGATGTTATGCTTATGTATGATATATTTTCTTATGTTCCTTAATACATATTATGATGTGACTTTATGTGGTGTGATTATAATAATGACGTAAACTATTATCTTAATGAAGTGAAAGATTTAAGATAATGAAAGTCGAACATAATGAACGAATGAAAAGTCTTTCAAGGAAATGAAAGGAGGTTCACAACTCAATAAGAGTTATTAGCTCAACTATGTGTTTACAACGTGTGATTTTGGCTAACTGATAAGGGTTCATACACACAGTAGGAGTTAGTATTGGTGACTGCTCCAATATGTGCGATTTGGTAATTATTGTGTGTTATGTAGCGTGCGACTTTGGCTAACCCATAAGAGTTCACTCAGAGGGGGAGTTAGTCTATGTGACTACTCTATATGTGCGATATGGGGTCCTCGTCGCTTAACATTAAATGATATACCTTTGTGCTCAAAAGGAGGGTTAAGCATATGACAAGACCTAGATAGAAGTGAAAGATAATAAATGTACGAAAAGTGCGATAAGTACGAAATGTGCGAAACGTGTGATATGTACGAAACGACCGATGAAGAAGATAATAATTATTACCTTGATGTGTGATCACGCGCGATAGTAAAGAAAACGTTTTAATGAATGAAAGGTAATATAATGTTTTTATAAAACTAGAACTCACTCAGCAACGCTGACTTTTATGTGTTTTCACTTGGCAGGTAAATGTTGCTGAGGATGGCACGGGGCGGCTACTTGGCTCTTTTTGGATGACATTCTTTTGTTTAATGTTTTTGTATTGTAATGCGAACAAATGATGTTGTGTAATGAATGATTGTATTATTTTGCAAATGCAAATTATTGAAATGAGGAAGTTATTTAAATGTTTCCGCTACTTGGTTTTAGTAAAGTTAATGTAATTTTATGTTTTAAGTGCGATGATCGTCCAACTGTGAGCATCCCGGGAACGGGGCCTTACATATTCTCGTGCTAGTTATGCTCAAATAGATATTATATAAGAAAATAATTAAATTTGAGAAAACTAATAAGAAGTAAAAGGTTTAAGTTAAATTGGGATGACTTGAAATTTCAATAGTGTCTTGAAGCTGGATAAGTGTTTTGAAGGATTTTTGATTGTGGGGTACACTAAAATCATATAACTTAACCAATACATGATAAAATCATAGCTTATGTGTCTAAGTAAATTTAAAGTTTAAGTTTAAAAGGATACGGTATATTGACAATCAACATAAACAATCTTATATAAAATTAATGTTGAAAGATTGTTAATGATTGATTCCAAAAGAAATATGATCTTATTCTTGAAATTTTATCAAAAAGTTTAGTTGTTAATAAAATATGTGTGTCAATAAGTTTGTTGTTACTTACGTCTAAGTTTGTTTTTACTTACGTCTAAGTTTGTTTTTAGTTAGTCTTATTAATGTCTCATAGTTTGTTTTTTGTTGTGTTTTCATTTTATAAAGAATTCAAAAATTAAGGGTGTTACAATAATTGTAAACAGCTAGTTAAATAAAATTATTTTTCTTAGCAGATAAAAAGGGGCTTAATAAATGGTAAATTTTGATAAAACATGTTAACTTTTTTCCAAATTTATAAACATTCCATGCGAAAAGTCTCATTACAAGCGAAAGGCTAAAAGGGGAGAACTTTGACTTCTCACGCGAGAAGTCAAGACCTTTAAAAGGAATCCTTCATGCGAAAAGTTTTCATTCACACGAATAGGTTTGAAAAATTTGTATCTGAAAATTTTAAGTGTAGAAACTTGTTGAACTGAATAACTTTTTCACTAAGGTTGCATTTTGATTTCCAAGTGTGTGATGAGGTATATAGATGTTCAGTTTGTTGATTGCAATGAACTTGTTTCATGACCGAATGTCTAATGGACTAAAAAATGCTAAATTGATCAAATTAAAAATATAAACCTTAATAATGCATATTTTGACACAGTGAACATATTTGAGGGTTTAAAACTTTGAAAATTTGACAAATTAAAATTTTGAATTTGCTCAGACTTTTCGTATGCGAAAAGTTTTTTTTAAGATGAAAAGACGCAAAAAGTCATACTTGTCGCATGTAAATGAACTTCTCGTTCGAAAAGTTGAAATCTGTGTGAATTTAAAATTCAAGTGAAAAGTTGAACAAGTTGCGCAAAAACTTGAATTTTCAGAATATTCAAATCTTGCGATTACTTTTACTTTTCATGCGAAAAGTAAATTTTTTCAGAATTTTTTCTAAGTGTTGAAATTTCTTTTGCACTGAATATTTTTTACCTCTTTTGTGTACTTATAAATTTTCTTCAACTATTGCAGATGGCTCGACCATTGGTTTTTGTTGGAGCTGTAAAAATTATTCTATATTATCAACATAATGAAAGTCAACAAAAGTCAACGTCACGATCAAAGTCAACAAAAGTCAATCCCGGCACGTTCTAGACGAAGAACCGAGACATTGAAGATTTAAATGACTAGGAGTTAAATTGTAATAAATATATTTTGTGTGAACAAAATATATTTATCTTGTTTTGTGTCATTTTTATGCTTAATATGTAATTTTGTATTAATTAGCCAAGTCTAGGGGGTTTAGTGCAATTAGGGAATATTAGTCTAGAGTATAAATAGGTTAATTGTCATTAGGTTTTGGTTAATAGTTGAATGACCAATTGATTGGGTTTTCACTTGGTACAAATTATATGCAATCAATATAGATCAAAGGGGTTTTATTGTGATTATCATTATTTTGATCTAATTCTTCATGAGTTGATTCAATTTGTTTATCCTAGAGTTACAATTTGGTATCAGAGCCTTATTAGATCAAATGCATTGAAGAATTGAAGATTTTTTGAAGATTTTTGAAGCTGGTCATCATATTTATAGAGAGAAAGTAGGTTTCTAGAGAGAGAAAGTAGATCTGAGTTTAAATTTCTACAAATTCAACAACAACAACAACATCAGATCTATCATTATCTATAACATATATTGAATCTACATCATAGTTTATACAAGAAAATCAAAGAAAATTCATATCTGAAAAAGTTTCTCTCACACACACTAGTGTGTGTGTTCTTGGTGTTCTTGAGCTTCAACATCTTCATCCGGCGAAATTAGATCCATTCTAAACGAAAGTTCAAAGTTTCCGGCGAAACTCCAGCGAAATTCCGGCGAAACTATAAAACCTGCAAAAATATAAAAGATCAAACTGCGCATTTATCTAAAATTTCTGTGAAATTAAAAAAAACAAAAATGCTGCGAAATTAAATCTTGCTGCGATTTTACCACCACCGCCTTAGACGGACTAAAACCTAATCCTAGCCTTCGGATCCCTAACCACCTCAATACCACCATCTATAACCATAACCGTAAACCCATCCACCACCACAGCAGCTTGCGGCGGCCAAACCCTAGCCGCCGCCAACTTCCAACAGCCTTCAAGCTGATAACCAACAGCCTCAACCAATAGCCTTAACCAATAGCCTTAATCCAGCTAAAACTTACCACCACCACCAGATCGTGACCATCATTGTAATCAACAGCCTCAACCAATAGCCTTCGTTCCCTACTGTGACCAACACAACCAAAATCGCGACTGTCCTCGATCACTACCGCCACCTTCTTTCAACAATATCTCCTACACCGCTACCTATCTCAACGAACCACAACCACCATAGGAACCAACATGACGAGAGGAAGAAGATGATATATTGTACATACCGTGACTCGCTGGAAAAGTTTGCCGGAACCCTAGCCGCCACGAATTTCTCTCTTTGATATCTCCTTTGTTATTGATTTTCATTGCAAACCGAGACCACCATTGGATTCAGGAGGTTGATATTAGCGGGGGTAGGGTGTTTTTTCGGTCATAGCTCGCCGGAATTTTTTTTCCGGCCACCGATCGCCGCCGTGAGTTCGCCGGAAAGCGGCCGATCGCCGGAACCCTAGAAAGGGTTTCTCCCATCCGCCTCTCTCTCTTTCTCTCTCTATATTTCTTTTGAAGTGTTTTAGTTGTGTGTATTTTAGTTGTTGTTTATTTTAGGGTTATGGTTTGGAAGTGGTTAATGGGTTGGGTTGTGTAACAAACTGATCTGGCAGCTTGACCCCAGTTGTTAAGATTGTCTAGCATAACATTTAAAAATAATATTTTTCCCGCGGGAAAATTATTCTAAAGTTTTTGGGAATAATATTTTTGGAGAGTTTAGTTGTTTAATTTTTTTTTAAAAAATGTCATTTTCAGAAGATTTTAAATCAGATGATCTCACAATGGCAGAAAGCCGGTTTGACTCTTTTGTAGGTACAAAGAAAGAAAAATTGTCATTGATCGATTTTTAAAAGTAGCAAATAATCTAAAGAAGCATGTGCCTGATCTTAGTAATCATGAACAAATTCAAAAGCTTCTCGACTCTCTTCCGTCTACATGGAATCATCAAGTTAAAATTTTGAAGCAAGAAAGAGGTTATGTTGACACAAAACTTATGGATATGATCAATAGACTAAAATCTCTCGAACTAGATTTCCAAAGAAATGAATTTCAGCAAGTCGTGTTCCCACATCAAACCCACGCGCTTAATATTGATCTTGTTTCTTCTATAACAAGCATACTTGATTACAAAACAGAGATAATTGAAAAGTTGTAGTTATTGAGGACTGAATCGAATTTAAATTTTGAATTTAGAGATACTATTGAAGAGAACTGTGAAACTTTAAGAGTCAACAATGATAGTAAACTGGAGTCTGTGAGAACCGATGATGATAAGACTAGAAAAGTTCATAACAGAATGAAAGAATAATAGAAAGAAAGAATCTGAGACTGACGAGATGCTAAAGGTAACAGAAGAGGAACAACAAAAAATCACAAGGGTTTGCAACTGTGAAAAGAGCTTAGCTGCAGAACGAACTATCATAGTTCTTCCTTATGAGATTGTTCAGGATATATGTTCTTCATCTTGCAAAATCAGATTATTTGGGAATTATAAGGCCAACAGATTGTTACTGGAAAATGAAATGGAATTAAAAATAACCAATTAGGAATTAAAGAAAAATGAAAGTGCTTTTTCAAGGAAACTTAATGAAGCATTGGCTGAAAATGATCTTTTAAGAAGAACCATTTTGGAGCGTAACGTTGAAATTAATATTTTGAGAGAAAGGGTTGTATTAGCTCAATTTAAAACAACTCAGCTTCAAACAAAGCTTGATAAATGGACCCTTTCACATAGAAAAGGATGAGCTTATTGCTAAACAATAAGGGGTGCGGGTAAAACATGGGTTTGGATATAAATCTGATGGTGAAACTGTATTTAATTCAGTTCCACCTCCTTCTACTTTATGTTATTCAACAATCCCCAGACCTCATTCAACAAATGACTTGATTGAAGCTCCAGAAATTAATCCTTTAAATGCAAGTTTAAGCAGTGTTAATCTTAAATAGGTTAGAGATGTGCAGGATTCTTCTACACGTTTGGGATTCCTCAGGCAAGGGTCTGATAAGAAGATTAATGACGATTCCACTTCTGATGCTCCAACACCAATACCAGTTGCTTCTTCAACTTTCTTCAACAAATTCAAATCAGGTAACATTCCTTCGTTTGTTCCCGTCAGGTTTGTCAAAGAAGGAACAGTTGTTGAATCATAAGCAATGAGAATCGTATAAGCAAAGATGACACAATAGGAGATGTCAATCAAGATCTGTTGGAGACAGATCTGTGTATACGATATTGGACAAGCTCAGATGATGAGTCAATCACAGAGGTGCGTGTTGGTTCCTCACAGATCAAGATGTCTCCTAACATTGTCAAGTCACAAAAGCTTCCAAAAGCTGAATCAAGACCAATACGGATCTCTTCTCCAATTGCAAAGCATTCAATCAATCAGCAAAGATATCATTCACTGCTCAACATGGGAAACTTCAGAACAAGCAAGAATCTGCTACAAGCTCCAAGCAATCCTCATCACCACCTACACGACACGTGACTACAAAGAATCAAAAGCCTTTTAAAGCTTGTTTTGAGTGTGGAAAAGAAGGTCATGTGGTAAAGAAGTGCCCTCAAATACTTGCTTCGAATGGTAAAGGCAAAACAAATTGCTTCTCCGAATGTAAGTCTAAAAAGAATGTTCCAGACGGTAAGGCAACACGGGTTGCTTCTCTGGATCAAGAGGTAAAAAGCACATATCTTTGAATGGTTGGATGAAAAACCCTCCATCCAAACCTTTTCATGTGAAGCCGGTTTCACATGATTCAAAGATAAAAATGACTAAAGGTTTAAAACTAAATTCTTTTCCTTCTGGTCTTAAATAGAAAATGATTTCCAAATTTAATTCATTCAAATCCAAATTAATTAAACCGAAACAAATTTGGAAAATTAAAAAAAAGGATACAAATATCCCCGATTGTTTAAATGGTTGTGTGCAAAAGCAGGTTTCTTATATTGTTGAAAAAGGAACTTCCAGGACTACTATGGCCTGGGTTCCCCTTTCAAACTAATTTGTTAATGAGTGCATGAACAATTCAGGAGGACTGTTAGTAATCCGGTTTACTGACAGAGATTGTGTCACACCCTCAAAATCCACGTGCGGAGTTTAACCGCGAGGCGTGTGAACAAACCAGGATCACAGTCAATAGTTACTCAGAATGACTCTATATGCAATAATAAACCAAATCAACCAAAGTAAAACTTGAAAACTGTGCGGAAGCGTATAAT
>BJCM01266140.1:0-11315 GCA_018326385.1 Flaveria bidentis | reverse complement strand
TGTGGACATCTTCAGTAGTTTCAGTTATTTTCAGTTGTTTGTATAATCTGTTAGATGTCACTATCAGGTGACATTTGCTGACGTCATATTCCTCTATAAAAGGAATGTTGACCTAATTTGTATTTGCCGAAGCTTATGAATGAATGAGAACATTCTCTTTTGCAGAAAACTTTCTCTCTCTATAACTGTTACTGTTTGATTGAATATTCATCTTATTCTTGCTTAAATTTCGTCTAATTCTAGTACTATTCCGCTGCAAATCATAACCTAATTGATCAAACTAGATAATAGATCTTTACAGTTGTTGATCAAAATCACAAAGAAGAGGGTTTTGGGAGTGATGTTGTAGCCGAATGGGGGTAAGGAGGGCTAGGGTTGGATTTTTAGCAATATTAACTTTTTACACAATTACCAAATAAACCCTTCTTGATTATAATTTTATAATTGCTATCTTTTTAACACTTTTTAAATAATTTTCACTACAAAACACAAATATTATTAATCAACAATAATAATTATATATTTCAACTAGAAACAAAACACATAAATCAAATATCACATGTTGTCACGCTATAAACTAAAGTTCACAAATAATATTAAAAATTCATAAATCAAATAACCAAAAATTAATATTCTAAATTATTAATTAAGTTTTTATCCATTAACCATAGCTAATTATTATTAGGTCACCAACATTCAACGATAATTAGTGTGTGCTCATGACACATGTATGCAAGATCTAACAAAACTAAAGGATTTTGATAATAGAAGATTACCGGATGTCATCTTATCCCCATGTTGAAAGAATTTTCATCCCGAAAATTGCGTTAAATGGTTGTGTTACATCACTGGTCTACCGGATTGGCACAAAGAAATTGGGTGATTTGTCACAAATCATTTCCTTGATATTTAGTTGTGTTTCATTTATTTTCTTAACTACGTTGGAATGTTTATGAATTTTTCTATTTAAGGTAATTATATAGTGTTGATACATATGTACCTAGTTTAGAAGCTTAATGTAATATGTCTTTCATGTCTTACATATATGTAATTAAATGGGTATGAATGAAATACAAGTGAGGTTGATGCTTATAATGTTTAATATTTCATTGTTTATTGTGTATTGAACTAACTATATAGGTTTGTGGTTCTTTACATAGTTCTTAGTCAATAATGGTTAAGAAACATGTTTAAACTTAATCGTGTGAAGTTCTTATGCGAATGGACCATGCTAATGGACCATACGCATGAATACTTCATGCTAATGGACCAGTCGCACGACTGAACCAGAGACTGGATCAATCGCACGATTGTGACATTAGATTGACTCAGTCGCACGACTGGACCTTCAGTCGCACGATTGGACCTTCAGTTGTGCGAACGGATCAACCGCATGCTTCAGTTGCACGACTGAACCATGCTAATGGTTCAGTCGTACGAATAGAAAACCTAACCTATAAATACCACTTAATTCGTGGAAAAACGTAACAATTTGAATTCCTACACACATAATGGTACCCTAGCCGTCCAGAGACTCAAGAACACCTGTTCCAAGTTCATAGATTGCAGTTAATCATCTTGCAATCATTCTTAACGTTTTGATTCATTATTAGATCAATTATACTTGCGTTCTCACTAATTGGATCGCCAATCAAATAGAATTCCGCATTATTTGGTTTGGTATACACGTAAATCAGTTAGTACTCCATACCTACACGGTCCTAACAAGTGGTATCAGAGCTTTGGCTCTTGATTTGCGTGTGATTCAATCGATTTTGATATAAAAATCATGTTTTTCACTTAAAAAAGTCAATCTTTTTGTGCCAAACAGTGTTTTCGATGTCTCCAGGTCAAAAAGTTAATGTTTTTCGGCATACGACAATTAGGGTTCATGAGAAATTCGTGTTTTTGCGTCAAATTGTTCAAAACCTTCGTTTTTGCAAAAACAACAGTCTTCAGTCGCATGATTGACTCAATCGCACGACTGAACCCATTCGCATCTCCCATTCGCACGATTGAACTCAGTCGCCTTGTTCATTCGTACAACTGACCAGCTTCATTTTCCTAGACTCCAACTGCTCTCTCCTTACGCACGACTGAATTCAATCGCACAATTGAATTCATTCGCACGCATCATTCGCACGTTTGACTTATTCGCATAAGTTCAATCACACGAGTGGTCCAATCACACAAGTGAAGTATTTGAGTTCGAAAGTTTAATGTTAACGACATGGAAGAACAATATTTTGCGTTCACTGCTGGTAGAGACACACGGATCCAGAACCTCTTGCTTTTGGAGAATAAGACTAGAAATCATAACAAACCACCTAAGCTAATAACGTTAGATGATTACCCATAATGGAAGCAACGTTTCGAGATCTACCTCAATGGAGTTGATCCTAACCTGTGGGAATCCATTGAAACATGATATGACATGCCGGATGGTGCAGATGGGGTAAAATTGACATTAGGGGGATGACTGACAGCCAGAAGGCTAAATATAATGCAGAGAAGAAGGTTTATGCCATGTTAACTCAGTCTATTCCAAAAGATATATTCCATCAGTTTTCAAATAATAAACAGGCAAAGAAACTTTGGATAGCCTTGGAAAAATGCTAAGACGGAAATGCTTCGTTAAAAGCTCTAAAGGAAAAAGCTTTGAAGAAGGAGTTTGACAACTTCTCAGCAATGGGTAAAGAAAGTCTGGATGATATAACCAAGAGGTTCTATCATCTCATGAGTGAGCTGCATATTTATGGAGTTACAACGTTTATGGAAGACAAGGTATCAAACTAGGTAGATGGCTTACCAGAAAAGTGGGATTCGTTTGTATCTAATTTGAGACAAAACAGTATATTGGGTGTAACACCCGGTTATTTTTTTAAGAAGAATAAGAAATGAAGAATAAAAATAGGAAAATGCAATTTAACCCAAGTTGAGGGGTTAAAAGAGTCAAAAGAACAAAAGTACAAAAAGTTGGTGTAAAGGTGGGCATGGCCGCCCACCCTCACTTCCCATCACCTTTTTCATTCGGATTTGAGAGAGTGAGAGCAGAAATTCTCTCGGTTTGAAGAAGAAGAAGAAGAAGAGGCTGAATTCAAGGTAAGAATTCGAGCTTTTTAAGTGTTCATGTTGGGTTTTATCTCGGTTATGTGCTTATGTGCTTGTGTGTGTTCGTGTGTGTGTGTTTTGTGGGTTTCTAGGTGTTTGAACTCATTGGCATATAGGTTAGAAGGAAGATACACCCAAAGTTTCACCAGATGAGTTTCTAGACCCCTGTTTTACTTGTTTTAAACTCTTCTTGGGGCTAAAAATGTATTAAAATGGTTTTACAATGTTTATGTGTGTATACCTGTATGTATTATGCATGTTTGATGATGTTCCTTAGGTGTTATTAAGTTGGTCATGCTTAGAATAGCCTTGGTAAGCTTAGAACAATTAGGCTTGATGTTTGGGTTCGGAAATATCCTAGAAACATGTTGAATAGAAGGTTCATGCGCCTAAATAAGGCCCATGAGCCTGGAAATGCCTTAGAAATGTTTAAGTGTAACTTATGCGCCTGAACAGTGGTTCATGAACCTAGAATTCATAATCGGACGACTAAGTGTAGGGCCATGCGCCCCAATAGTGCCCATGCATTTGAATAACTCCATGCGCCTAAGTTTCCATACGCCTGAATAGCCCATGCGCCTAAGTGTCTAGCGTCCGAATGGACCATACGCCCGAATAGTGCCCATGTGTCTGAAGTAGCTCATGCACCTAAGTGTTGAAACGGTTAAGTGTTGGCTGATGCGCCAGCATAGTGAAGAAACGCCCAAACAGGGCTCAACGCCCAAATAGTGTCAAAATGCCTAAACACTTAGAATTTATTACAGAATTTTTGGGAGTCTGTGCTTTTAGGGTTTTGACCGAGGTTTGACTAGGGCTTATTATTTCTGGGTTTCATGCATTATTATGATTGCCTTATGATTGTTCTTTATTAATATTATTATTATTATTATTACTATTAGTATGTGACTTTACGTGGTGTGTTTATTATCGTAACGTAAAGTATTACTACTAATAATAAAATGAAAGAGCAATAAAGAAGAGAAGTGGAACTTAATTTTAAATGTTAACAAGTCTTGCAAGCTTATAGAAGGTGTACGACCATCAGGTCGTTAGCTCAACTGTGATGCAGGTTAGCTACCCTACGATGCACACGGGGCCAATCAATTGAGATTGGCGGACCTTTGCAGCGTACCCTAGGTGTCTAGGCCAGCCTTGTATACAACATTTTAGAGCCCCTTGTGGGAACTGAGGGCCCAGCACCATTTCCACCGAGCACATAGTTTAGGGTATTGCGCATTGTTCCACATAGACAGTGAAAGATAAAGATAAAAGAGTACAAAATAAACAAGGCATACATTAAAGAGAAAAAGCATTATCTGATTGTATAGTTAATGCGTGCTCACGTATAAAGAAATGAAATTTTCATAAAAAGAGTATTTTCATATGTATACCTTACACAAAGTATTTTATTACTTTTAAAAACTAGAGCTCACTCAGCAACGCTGACTTTTATACATTTTCAGTTGGCAGGTAAATATTGTTGAGGATGGCACGAGGGTGAAGCTACAAAGCAGGGAAAGACTGACATCCATTCATGATTGTTATTGTTGTTGTTTTGTAATGAAATTAAATAATTCTTTTGTAATCGGTTAAATAATAGTGTATTGCTCAACAACAGTATTTTAATGAGATGAATGACTTTTGTTAAAATAATTCCGCTGCTTAAGCTCGTAAATTTATAATGTTTAATGTATTTAATGTTGCGAATGACCAATTGTGAGGTCTCCGGGAACGAGGCCTTACATTGTGAAAGTTAGACATAAACGACTTCATCCTGAAATTGAGAGAGGAGGATCTCAGGATGAAATATAGGTCGTAGAAAGGAACATATGACCAAAATCCATCACTTTACAACGCCTCTTCCACAAAAGCCAGTTCAGGAGCACGCCTTCAGACTGCATTTGTTTCAAGCTCTACTACTCCTTCACCTACCATAGTTTCAGGGTCTGACATGTCTGGGTCGTCAAGTACCCATTATATTGCACCTGAGGCTAATGCTACCAAGTTAAAGACAGAGAATCTCGGGAATATCACAGTGGAGGTAGCTAAGGAACATATGGATCTATTAGCAGCTGTTGTTCACTCGTATGATGGTTTGATTGCAGGAAAGATTGGTCACTGCCATCTAGCATATGAAGATTACGAACAGGTAGACGAGAACGAGCTTGAAAGAATGGACATAATGTGGGCATTAGCAAGTGTTGTGCGGAGAGATAAAAAGTTTGTTAAGAAGATAGGACAAAACTTGATAGCCACTAAAGACACTACTTTTGGTTTCTATAAGTCCAAAGTTACCTGTTTCAATTGCGGAGAGAAGGGGCACTTTAAACGTGAGTGTGTAAAGCCCAAGAAGACAGGTAACGGCAAACCGTTCTCGACTTTTAACCATCAGGACAAACCAACAGATGGAGCTACCTTGTCTAGTACAGAGACAAATGCCTTGACTGCTCAAGGTGACGAAGGACAAGATTGGACCTCAAATTTGTCCCTCCGGGAGAATCCAACATTGCAAATGTCGAGGTGTTGGATGATGATACTGAAAGTGAAGATGATATCACAGTCGAATTAGCAATGTCAGAAACAGAAGATACTGTGAAAGTGGTCAAACCCCTGATTGAAGAAGAAATCAAAATGACATGTTCAGAATCTCCAGCAGCTGAAGAGTTAGCCTCTGCACTGATGGCGGATGCAACTGAGTCTTCACAGGTAAGTTCTAAAGACCAACTGTTTGACAATCATGCTTGTTATGAATGTAATAAATTTAGGGAAAGCATAGATTTGAAATTTGCTAGGTTATTAGATCATAATAATAGCTTAGTAAAGGATTTGCAACTGTGCACAGAAGCAAATAGCATTTTAAAATTAAATGAGCACAGTTACAAAGGGAAAATAGAACTGTTAAATAAACAACTAAGGGAAACCGAAGTTGTGGATTTTGACCAAGCTAATGACATTAGTTCTATTTAAACTCCCTTGAAGAAAATAAAAAGGAAAAAGCAGTCTTGGAAGTCGAAGTAAATTCATTAAAACAAAAACTGCACAGTTGGACTAGTTCTTCTCACATAGTTAAAAACTTAATGAAATAACGTAATAAGGGAGAGGGTTTAGGTTACAAAGTGGTTCCACCACCACATGAGATCCTGTTAAATACTAAATGTCGACAATTAAATAATAATCCTATTAAGGATCATGTGGTGACCACTCCTCTAGTTAGTGATCTTGATTCCACTTGTCAAACGGTGAAATCTATCACTAAACTAAAGGAGGACACTTTGAAATCTAAGGGTAAAATGCCGATTGTGAATTTGGACGAACTGTTCAAAAAGGTCAATGTAGAGTCAGTTTCCACCACGTCTAGTTCTGAACATAAACTGACAAAACAAAGTACCCAACTACGTGCTCCACGTAATAGTCTAAACAAACAAAAGGCAAAAGATCTTACAACCGTTCAAAAGGTAAATTTTGTTAAAGAAGTTAAAACATCTAAACAAGAAGAGTTAAAACCCAACGAGCCCAAAGTTACACCGGTCTCACACACTTCCCCACAGAGGCGACTTTCCCAACCTTTAGAAGGTCGATTGTGCTACAATTATGGAAAGAGAGGACACATTGCTTCTAATTGTCCTTAGTATCAGACACCACGAAAGAAAATTGAACTTTTTGATACTAAACAAATTTCTTCGAAAAGGAGTTCTATTACTCCACCTAAAAGAAATAATGAAACTAAAATTCAAACCATAAACTAGTCGTCTGTTTATCACAAACAGACCTTGCACAAAACTGGTTTGTGGAAAGAAAAACCAAACCCAATGTCTGATACTGAGAGCAGTAAGAAGAATGATATGCCCTCGCTCTCAAATGGACAGTGGGTTAAATTTATGATGTGTAATTCCTCTGGGTTACCCAAGCCAGTTAAGGCTTGGGTCCCAAACCTTCACTAATCATTTCCTTTGAATGTGTAGGGTGTTCGTTATAGTGCTATCACAAACACTTGGATTATGGCTAGTGGAGCATCCAGGCACATGACCGGGAACCTGTCACTCCTCTCAAACGTCAAACAGATTAAAGGAGGACATGTTTCCTTTGCTGGAAATAAAGGAGGTTACATCACTACACAGGGAGAAGTGGGAAATCAGAAGGTTATGTTTGACAAGGTCAACTATGTTCAGCAACTGCAAAATAACTTACTTTCTGTATCCCAGATTTGTGACAAAGGGTTCAAGGTTGTTTTTGACAACAAGAAGTGCTACGTGTTGAAGAAGGAATACATCATTCCGGAGGACCAAATCTTAATGTCAGCTTCAAGGTATAATGACTTATACGTCTTGGATCTATCAAAGGTCTCCACAACCAATCATCAAGTCCAATGCTTCTTGTCAAAGGCAACTCAGAAGGAATCCATGTCCTGGCATAGGATAATGGGACACATAAATCCAAGGAAGATGAACCATCTTATTCAGAGTGATATGGTCAATGGAGTTAATGTCAAAAACTTTCAACTTCCGGATTTCTGTATGGCGTGTAAGAAAGGGAAACAGACCAAGAAGTCTCACAAGGCAAAGAACGTCAACTCTATTTAATTGCCTCTCGAACTTCTACATATGGATTTGTTTGGTCCTGTGAGCACCAAGAGCATCGCTAGAGATCTGTATTGCTATGTAGACACCGATGACTATTCCAGGTTCTCTTGGGTAATGTTTCTGAAATCCAAATCAGAAACGTTTGATTCGTTCAAACAGCTTGTGACTACATTGGAGTCTCTATACAAGTTAAAGGTATGTCAGATTCACTCAGAAAATGGTACAAAGTTCAAGAATCAATGGATGGCGGATTTCTGCAAAGAAAAGGGAATTGTACATCAGTTCACATCTGCCTACACTCTACAGATGAACGGAGTTGCTGAACGGAAGAACAGAGCTTGATAGAGACAGTCAGGACGATGCTAGCAGACTCGAAATTGCCTATCCAATTCTGGAACGAGGCAGTAGCAAATGCATGTTACACTTTGAATCGAGTCTTGGTGGTTAAAAGACATGGTAAAACGTGTTACGAGTTGCTCCAATGACGTAAACTTAATCTAGAGTATCTTGAACCGTTTGGCGCACCATGTACACTACTGAAGAAACATCAGACGGGAAAGTTCAGTGAAAAGGCCAAAAAGGGTAGTTTTCTAGGATACATCATATCGAATAAGAGGGTTTACAACAACTCATTGGATCAAGTAGAGGTGTGGTGCAACGTTGATGTTCAGAGATTCACCACTCCCCCTGCAAGAAAAGGACCCACCTTCTTTTTTGATTATGATGGATTCTTCAAGTTCTTCAACATTACTCTCACTCCTTCTGATGATGAGCTTTTGAAAAAGATGATGTATGAGGTCTTAAACACATCACCCGCAGACTTGACAACATCAGGGTCACAAGGTCAGTCTTCTAGTAACTCAAGGGGAGCACTAGAGATAAGTGACTCCTCTTCTGATGATGAAGAAGTGGAAAACATTCAGGTGGATCACGAAGAACAGGTTCCTACTACTACAAGTACACAAGCATCAGATGTGGATGCCTTTGACACTTCGGAACCCCATACTCCCACTGCCTCAGATACTGAACCTGCGGTTCACAATCTAGATAATGAGGTAGTTATACCCACCACTCCTGGATCTCGACTTAATGTTTATCATCCTCTGGACAATGTCATAGGCGATTTACAATCGGGAGTACATACAAGAAATCAGCTCTACTTAGTTGATTATGCCTCAGTCATGGAAAAGGCTACCTTCACGATGGTGCTTATCGATGTTTTGTGTCTTAATTTGAGCCAAAATATTTAAGTGATGCCTTAAATGATGAGGCTTGGGTGAGTGCCATACAAGAAGAACTTATTCAATTCAAGAAGTTAGGAGTGTGGACTCTAGTGAATAGACCTAAAGGTGCTAAGGTCATCGGCACTAAATGGGTTTTGAAATGCAAAAAGGATGACCAAGGGGTCATTATCAGAAACAAGGCTCGACTAGTAGTTCAAGGATTCGACAAGTCAAGGGGATTGATTACAATGAAGTGTTTGCAGCTGTGGCAAGAATGGAAGCCATCCGTATCTTAGCCTATGCATCATATATAAAGATTAAAGTCTATCAACTTGATGTGAAGAGTGCATTCCTTCATGGTGAAATCTGAGAGACAGTGTATGTCAGTCAACTCGAGGGATTTGAGGATCCGTACCATCAGAACCGAGTTTAGAAGCTAGACAAGGCTCTATACGGGCTTCATCAAGCCCCTAGAGCATGGTATGAGAAGCTCTCGACTCATCTTGTGAAACATGGGTTTCGAAGAGGAATGATTGATTGTACAGTGTTTATCAAAGAAAAGGATGGTGACCTACTGCTTGTACAGATCTATGTTGATGACATAATCTTCGGGTCCAAAAATGAAGAATTGTGTAAAGAATTTGAAGCAGTAATGAAGGCAGAATTTGAGATGAGTGCCATGGGAGAAATGAAGTTCTTTCTCGGGTTACAGGTGGATCAGACATCTAAGGGAATTTTCCTACATCAAACTAAGTATGTACGCGACATTCTCAGTCGGTTCGAAATGGAGAATGTTTCGACAGCTAGGACTCCACTTGCTACAAACCACGACGTAGCACCCGACGACAGTGGGGATCTGGTTGATGCCACCATGTACCGAGGAATGATCGGATCTCTCATGTACCTCACTGCCTCACGACCGGATATCATGTACGCTACGTGTCTTTGCTCCGAGTATCAGGTGAAACCGAAGGTCAACCATCTCATCAGTGTTAAAAGGATATTTCGTTATCTGAAGGGTACTCCAACAGTCGGGTTGTGGTATCCTCATGATGATGATTTCGAGCTTACAGCGTATAGTGACTCGGATTATGGCGGTTGCAAAATGGACTACAAGCCAACATCAGCGGGATGTCAATTTTTTGGGAGAAGATTAGTCACCTGGCAGTGTAAGAAGCAGACCTCGGTTGCTCTGTCAACCTGTGAAGCTGAATATGTTGCTGCTGCAAGTTGTTGTTCTCATATCATTTGGATTCAACAGCAAATATGAGACTACGGTTTGCAATTATCTAACACTCCTATTTATGTTGATAACTCTGCTGCTATAGCCGTAACTAAAAATCCGATCCAACATCCTAAAACCAAACACATTGGAATTAAATATCACTTTATACGTGATTGTTTTGAAAAGCATTTGATCTATGTTGTTAAAATAAATATGGATTTTCAATGCGTGGATCTCTATACAAAAGCCTTTGATAGACCACGTTTTTTATATCTGTTAGAGGTCAAAGGCGTTAAAAAGAAAAGTGAAGTGATTTCCGATGATGACAGTACTTAGTCCGACAAGTAGATCTCATTTTTAATTTTAGTTTTGTATTTTCTTTTATTTTTTATTTCTTTGCCTATTAAAATTCTAAACGCAAAATCTGTTTTGGTTTTAGAATTTTAAGGGGAGAATAGGTTAAGCTAGTAATAATAATAAAACGAGGGAAATGGACAGTCTAGCTAAGAGAGATGAGATTGTGTCATTGATACTGATTTAGTAACTATGGAATATGATAGTACACGTGAACAAATAGTTTAGGACTTTAAAAGAATGAATTTGTTCAAAATGCAAAATTCGTAAGTATAAGTCTAAGATGTCTAAGCAACATAAAAGAAAAAATGATAGTTAAGCTAGCTGCTACTAAGGTAAGATGGAGAAAGTAGACCTAGAGGTTGCTAGACCATTTGATGATATGTCGGTAGATTCAACACAATAGATTAATAGACCTAGTTGGTGATTTCAAGTTCAAACTAAGTTGTTCAACAAGCTGTGGGTTATCATCTTATCCCTGGTTAACACAATCAACGAAGTTCCAATAAGGGGTGACGAGCAAAATAAACGCCACAAATGTGTGCGGATGACCATAAAAATGAGCAAAGCACATGAAAATTGCAAAATGCAATCAAGCTAATAACCCATATTGTTGTTGTGATCTGTGCAAAAAGAAAATAATTGCTCAAACAAGAAGATAGGTTGTGTGCCTCTCTGTTATGCGGTGGCACTAACCTAACGATAAGCATAACCTAAATATTCTAGAATTCATTGTTGTTTGCACCTCTCTGCTGTGCGGTGGCACTGACCTGAGGCTTAGCATCTCGTTGAAAGCTCTAGAATAGTTTCTTCTTGAATACT
>BJCM01266139.1:0-12032 GCA_018326385.1 Flaveria bidentis | reverse complement strand
TCGGGCATGTGTGATTGATTTTGGGGGAAGTTGGGATGACCACCTACCGTTAGCCGAATTCTCATACAACAACAACTATCATGCCAGCATTGGTATGCCACCTTATGAGATGCTATACGGTAGGAGATGCAGAACACCCGTCTGTTGGGGTGATATTGGTCAAAAAGAACTAGGGAGCGTCAAGGTGATCGAGGCTACGACTGAGAAGCTTGAAAAGATCAAAGCCTTCATGAAGGCAGCCAAAGATAGATAGAAGTTGTATGCTGATAAACGACACAGACCAATTGAGTTCAGGGTGGGCGATCGGGTTATGTTGAAGGTCTCACCTTGGAAGGGTATTATCAGATTCAGAAAGCGGGGCAAGTTGAGCCCAAGGTATATAGGGCCTTTCCGAATCATCTCTCGAGTAGGAGAGGTGGCCTATAGACTGGAATTACCGGATGAGTTAAGTGGAATTCACCTGACATTCCATGTATCTCATCTGAGAACGTGCTTGGCAGATGAAGATATGATTGTTCCATTGGAGGATATCGAAGTAGACGAACGACTCAATTATGTGGAGCAACCAGTGGCAATCATCGATTGAAAAGAGAAGAGGCTGCGGAATAAAGTGGTTCCTCTTGTGCGTGTACAGTGGAAGCACATGAAGGGATCCGAGTCAACGTGGGAGACTGAAGAAGAAATGAGACATCATTACCCACATTTGTTCGAGGAATAATAGGTTTCAGGGACGAAACCTATTTAAGGGGGTGGACTTGTAACACCCGGATATTTTTTTGAAGCCGATGAAAGAAGAAAAAGAAATAAAGCTCAAAGTCGGGGGACCAAATTTGCCAAAACGCGAGAAAATTTGGAAGAGAAGGAGCATAAGAGGGGAAGGCAACCCACACCCTCCCCACATCTCCAAAATTTCAGCAAAGAAAGAAAGAAGAGAGAAAAAGGGAGAAAAGTTGGTTCGAGTTGATTCAAGAGAGCAAAATCGTCGTGTAGCGGGTCTAATCGAAGCTCTTTTATGTGTTTCCAGTTGGCAAAAGCTGACTTTTATGTGTTTCTAGTTGGCAGGTAACAGTTGCTGAGGATGGCATGAGGCGGCTACTAAGCTCTTTTGGATGGCATCCATATTTATAATGCTTTTGTGATGTAATGCAACTTGGGTTTTGTAATCGGATTACGATGTATTATTTTGCAAAAGCTTTTATATTGAAATGAGATGTCTATTTCAAACATTCCACTACGATATGATGTATAAATGTAATTATATGTTTTATGTGTAATGATCGACCAGCTGTAAGCGTCCCGGGAACGGGGCCTTACATCCGCCCTCATAGGTTCAGAAGGAGAGGGAGTTTGACCCGGCTGTGGATCAGTAGATGAAGTTTGCTGAGGCTTAGCAGGAGGTCCAGGTTCTGTTGTCTCAAAAGGTTCAACCTTAACCTCCACTTCTTGAGGGACCTGACTTTGTGGGGATTGTAAGTCAATAAGTTCTCCTCTTTTGATATTTTTCTTGATCACCCTAATATGCTCATCCATAGAAGATAGAGACATAGGGATAAGTCTCCTTCCGGAGAATCCATACAGCTTCAAGAAGCTCATCATTCTTTGCCTATCAGCAGACTTCTTCATACTCTTTTGAATGATGGCCCTTGACTTTGCAGCATCTTCCCTTAATTTTCTCTTTGTTGCCTTATGTTCTTTGAGTAATTCAAGCTCAAGCTATTTGAGATACTCAAACTCTATGTACTCAAAGGACAAGGGAAGAAGTGTAGATGCTTGGTATAGACCTATGGCACTCAGGTAGTTGATCATATTAATCCTATCAGTCTCTTTGTCTACCCGAGGTTCTTGTGGAGCCACAGCCTCTTGTGCAGGAGTTTCTTGAATTGGGGAGAGAGTAGGAATATACTTGTATAATAACTTTTGTCTCCTCTCCTCTTTGATTTGGAGTAGTAGCTTCGCATCCTCTGCCTCCTTTCTCTCTCTTGAAACTTCTATGTCAGTCAGTTCATTAAGTTCTTCTAAAGGGAGATATATAATCTCATCAATGTCATAGTTCCTAGTTTGTAGGTAAGTAATCCTAACTGCCCTCAACTCATCATTTTTAGTGTTTGGTCTGGGGCAGCCCTTATTGCAGCTTCCATGAATCCTGCAGACCCAAAGGAACTTTCTCCCTTTAGCTTCCTCTTCATCTCTCTCTCCTCCTCCATCAATCTCCTCAGAAGTCATTTTCCTTTTCCCTTTGTCACTCACAGACCTTTGTGACTCTAGGTGGAGAGAGCTTTGGCCTTCATTGCTTGGTGTAGCCTCCAAGCTCTGGCCAGAGAGAGGTTGTGATACACCTTCACCAACAGGTGCTTCACTGAGTGAATGAATTGCTAAAGTAGTTATAGGTGTGACAGGGCTCTCAGGCTCTACCACTGGGCCTTCAGTCATGATTTCCCCTTCGAAGCTAATCTTAGGCTTGCCTCAATATCCAGTTGACAAATAGTATTACTTAATTGCCTTTTTCTCCTTCTAAGATTGAACTCTTCAGTAATTTTGTCTTGATCCATTGTGCCAGCTTGTCTAGATTGGCTTGGATTGACAAGTGGCATGTTGATCAGGTCAAGACCTTCATAGTAGTTCAAGGTCTAAGAATTTAAGACTTCTTGCCGCCCTTGAACTCTTTGAGGAATAAGTGCTCTTCTGTTTGCATCATACATCCACCATATTATGTAGTTGGAAGTTCCTTGAGGTGGATATGATACAGCCCTTGGTATGCCTTCCTAAAAAAGACTCTAAATGTAAGAGTATATTGAGTCCACATCAATATGAACTTAAGGAAGTTACTGAGTATGGATAGTTGCAAGTGAAGATGGTGAGTCTCAATGTCCATGCTCTATGAAGAAATCATAGGTTTTGTGTCTGTGGTGACTTTCTCCCCCTTTTTGGTAGCATCACCCACTTGCATAGGTGAGCTGGAGGTTAGATCAACCATATTCATAGGTTCTTGTGTTCCTTGTTGAGCTCTTCTTAAAGGTCTCCCAGTTAGTTTTTTCTTAAGATAGGATATCTCAAGTTGCAGATCATTGACCCTATTTTGCAAGGTAGTCACCTGAGATTCAAGATGACTAACCTTGTAGACTAAGTAAGTGCATGTTTTTGACAGTTTTTGTACTTTTAGCCTTAGATTCCCCTTATCTTCATTAGAAGAATCATAGGGAGATAAAAGAATTGGACCAAAGTGTTCTCTCTTACTACTAGCATGAAATTCTTGGATACTGGTTTTCCTCTGCTCAATGACAACTTTAGTTGAAGTGTTAATGGGCTGAGTTTCCATGGTTGAGATCTTAATGATGTAATCACTTGCTGAAGTGATAACCTCTTCCAAATGGATATCCTGAACAGGTTCAGAAGTATCCACCTCAGTGATAGGTGACTAATGTGGGCTAGACATAGGTGACCCAGCAACACTCATTTCTTTTTGAGTAGGGGAGGAGTAGAGAGACTCATGGTACTCACTAAAACCTAAATCTTCATCAGCATAAAAGTCAAGGTTTGGGATTGGGTGATTTAAGTCTAGAGGTTGGGGATGGTAACTGTCCCCTGAAGGTTGTTCAATTGAGTGTTAAGACTCAGAGTGAAGGAACCTCAGCACTAATACTTGAAGAGATAGGAGTGGTTTGTTACTCAGGAGAAGTGGGAGCTCTAGTATCCACTTCCTCCTATATGGGTGAGTGTACGGAAGCCTGCACAAACTCAATAGCTTGAGCAGGGGTTTGTTTGGATTTTCTTTGGTAAGTGTGGGTGATTTGGGGTCTTTTTGTTGGTTAAGAAGTAGAAAGTGTGGGTTCAACACTAGCTTGTGTTGCTAGGTTGTCACCTTGAGTAATAAGCTCTAACATTTTAGGAACAAGGGTTGTTTCTACCCCTAAGAAGCCAATAGTTGGCTTCTTTAAAATTTTAAAGATGTTGGGCTTCATTTGTCCCAATTTAAGGATATTACATGTTTCCCTTAACTGTGGGCCCAGTTCATAATTGAGAATGTATTGAACATATCTAGGAAATATGTAATACTCTAAGGAGTCCAAGTTAGCTAGTAAATTTGTATAAACAAACTGAGAGTACCTGAACTTGACCCCCTAAATCATTCCATGCATTATGAAAGAGAGATCTTCAGGAATCTGGTCCCACCCTCCATGCTTGTTGGACAAGCTGTGGATAACCACATGAAGCAAGTATTTCCACTGAGATGAGACCTTCCCTTTCCTGAAGGTCTTTATAGAGAAATCTCCCTCATAGCCCATTTTCTCAAAAGAATGATTAACAACTTATTTTAGGAAGAACACCTCACCTTCTTCATCATCCAGTTGAAGATGATTATTGATGATGGCCAGAGTGATAAAGAGTGTCCTCCCCTGCACTATGGCAGATAGTTCCTTCGCCCCATCCATAATTACCTCTTGGCAGGTCTTCCAAAATTCAATAAAATAATCCTCATACAGAGTAGGATCAATGATAAGGGAAGTGAAGCAGTTTGATAGAGCCAGAAAACGGCAAATCTCTGAGAAACTATCATCTTTCACAGAGTTCAACAAAACAACCTGGTGGTGTTGCTTGTGAAGTTACATGGAGAAATCAGGGTTGTTTCGGAGATTTAGATTGGCCATTTTAAGAAGCTTAAGGGTGAAGGAAGATGAAGAAAAAAGGCGGTTTGGGAAAATTTAGGTCAAAGAAGAAATGCATATGAAGAAGATAGTGAAAGAGGGGGGAACCATTGGATTTATATGTGAAAAGGATCTGAGACAACGTTAATGAAAGTGAATAAACTTTGAAATCTGGAAGTCAGTCCGACCTCTGAAAAAGTAGTTTTCTTTTGCCTAAAAAGTAGTTTTCTTGGAAGTCGAGAAATCTTCCGAAGGTTATTTTGTTTTGGAAGTTCTTGAAGAAAAGCTTCTGAAGGCAAATTGACTTTGAAAGATATTTCAAAGATTTTTGAGAATTTTGCTTCAGAAGAGATTTAGAACTCAGATTTTTTATTCTATGAAGAATTGAAACTTCCAAAGGGAAATTGCTTTCGGAAGAAAATTTGTTCTTAAAAACATACAGGTATTTAAGTTCATTTTAAGCTTCGAAAGATATTTCAGAAATTTCTTCTGAAGGTAAAACTACTTAAGTAGATATTTGTTTTCTAAGTCAAAAGTTTCTTCCGAAGGTAATTTTAAATCTTCATAAGGATATAAAGATAAAAATTTAAAAAATCTAAGGAATAACATTTAAAAAGATTTTACTTTCAAAGAGAAAAAGGGGCTTATGAAGGTGATAAAATAGACAACTTAGGACACATACGTTTTAGAAATAATATGATTATGGTTTTAAGAATATCTACTTAAATTTAATCATCCCAATAGCTTATACAAGATATTTGAATCTTTGTTCATCAAAAGCTTTGGTGAACATATCAGCATATTGTTCATGTGTGTTAACCTTGACTAGTTTGATTAATCCCTTTTCAAAATTATCTCTAATCAAATGAAACCTGATATTGATGTGCTTTGTCCTTGAGTGTTGCATAGGATTTTCTGTGATTGAGATAGCACTATTGTTGTCTATGTGGATGGGAGTCTCCTTGAAGTTGAATCCATAGTCCAACATCTGATTTTGAATCCAAAGTACTTGAATACAGCAGCTTGCAGCAGCAATGTATTCAACCTCAACGGTTGATGCAGATACACAGGATTGTTTCTTACATTGCCAGGAAACTATCCTTCCACCAAGAAATTGACATCCCCCAAATGTAAACTTTGCAGTCATGTTGCAGCCACCATAGTCACTATCTATATAAGCATACAGATTAAAGTCAGAATTCTTTGGATACCAAAGGCCAAGTGGTGGAGCACCTTTGATATATCTTAGAATTCTTTTGATAGTGATTAGGTGTGACATCTTGGGGTTGGATTAATATCTTGCACAGATGCATGTAG
Source organism: Flaveria bidentis (assembly GCA_018326385.1). Lineage (NCBI taxonomy): Eukaryota > Viridiplantae > Streptophyta > Magnoliopsida > Asterales > Asteraceae > Flaveria > Flaveria bidentis. The sequence goes on along the minus strand of BJCM01266139.1, from coordinate 6,072 downwards.
CAAACATGATATCTGGCCTGCTAGCTATGAGGTACATAAGAGACCCAATCATTACCCATAAGAGATGTTCATCAACACACTCCCCCTCAAGATCAGGTCCAAGGGAGTGGTTTCTGGCTATAGGTGTCTTAACAGCCTTATAATCAGTCATGTTGAACCTTTGAAGTATGTCTTGAATATACTTAGACTGACTTATGAAGATGCCATTGTCAACTTGCTTCACTTGAATTCCTAGAAAGAAATTGAGTTCCCCCATGGCACTCATTTCAAACTTGTCTTTCATCATCTTTTCAAAGTCTTTGTAGTGCTTTAAATTAGTTGACTCAAAGATAATGTCATCCACATATACTTCAACTAGCATAATGTAATTTCCCGTTCCTTTGATGAAGAGAGTTCCATCAATAGTACCTCTCTCATAGCCATGCTGATAGAGATACTGTGATAGGGTCTCATACCACTTTCTGGGTGCTTGGTGCAACCCATAAAGAGCGTTATCAAGCTTGCAGACATAATCAGGATGATCAGGATCTGCAAACCCAGGTGGTTGTTTGACATACACCTCTTCATCAATCACCCCATAAAGAAAAGCACACTTGACATCAAGCTGGTAGACCTTGAAGTTCTTGGATGCAGCAAAAGCTAGGAATATCCTAACAGCTTCAAGTCTTGCTACAAGAGCAAAGACATCTGTGTAGTCAACTCCTTCTTGAGTATATCCTTGAACAACTAGTCTGGCCTTGTTCTTGATGAAAAGTACTCTATCATCCTTCGTATTTCTGAACACCCATTTGGTTCCTATAGTAGTCTTCCCATGAGGAAGAGGACATAGGTTCCAAACCTTTTGCCTTTTGAATTGAACCAACTCCTCTTGCATAGCTTCAACCCAACTTCCATCCTTTAGAGCCTCATCAATTTTCTTTGGATCTATCTAGGACAAGAAACAAGAGTGGAGACAAACATTTGCATCGTGGGTTAGCCCTCTTGTTCTTACCCCTGTATCAACATCTCCAATGATGTTTGTGGAAGGGTGAGACTTTTAGATCCTTAGCTGAGGGATCACAACAAGTTTCTTGCAAAAATATAAATTAGATAAATTTTGATCTAACAATGAGGATTCAATCTCCACATCAGCACACATGTCAAGATTAACTTGATCCAATATGTGTGTGACATCATTGAGGTTTTCATCAATGGAGTGATTTTCAGCATCAAGAAATTTCTGATCACTGTCACCATCACCATGCTCTCCAACATTTGAAGCTCCTTCTTCCGAGTTGTGTGCCTCTAAGCTAGAATTTGTAGGCACTCTAGAAGCATCAGCAGGATTTGTCATTGATGTGCTGGTAGAAGCTTCATTTGCAGGATTGGTTACCACTAGAGCTGAAGATGTGTAACTTGAAGGTCTTCTTAGCTCAAATCTCGGATCAGTATCACCTATAGATAATAAATCTGTAGACCCTAAAACACACTCACAAGATTTGTTAAAACAGTTGGTAACTAAATCAAGATCAAATAGCCAATCAGGACCAGAACCTTTCACACTAGGAGTGTGCTCATTGAAAGTCACATTGGCTGATTCTTCAACTACTCTAGTTCTGAGATTGCATGCTCTATAAGCCTTAGCTTGGGAAGAGTATCCAAGGAAGTGTCCATCATCTAATTTCTCATAAAACTTGGCAATTTGATCTTTGGTATTCAAGATGGTGCAAGGACATCCAAATGACCTGAGAAACCCAATGAAAGGTTTCCACTTGCGCCAAAGTTCACAAGGATTCTTACCATGATTCATTACCACTAAAACTCTATTTTGAACATAGAAGGCAATGTTGACCGCCTCAGCCCAGAGGTGATGGGCAATTTAGAGTCAGACAACATAGTTCTTGCAGCTTCAATAAGTGTCATGTTTCTCCTCTTAGCAACACCTTAATATTGAGAAGTCCTAGGAGCACTATATTGTCTTGTAATACCCTTTCTTCACAAAATGTATCAAGGATTTAGTTCTTGAATTCAATTCCTTGATCACATCTTATGGTTTTGACCTTGTGATCACATTGATTCTCCATCTTTAAAATGAAATTCTTCAGAATCTCAAGAGTCTCATCCTTATTTCTAAGGAAGAAGACCTATGTGAATCTTGTAAAGTCATCTGTGATCACTAAACAGTAAGAGGTCCTTCCTAGACTCATTACACTGGTGGGGCCAAAGAGATCCATATGTAACAAGTGTAGGGGTGTAGTGATGGAGTTTCTTTTGTTTGACTTGTGAGATACCTTATGTTGCTTCCCTTTCAGGCATGCCACACAATGGTCATCACTTATAAACTATTTCTTTGGCATTCCACTTACCAAATCATTCTTAAAAAGTTTATTCATGTTTTTAAAGTTTACATGGCACATTCTTTTATTCTAGAGGAAATACTCATCACTATTTGCTTTAGATAGAAAGCATGAAACTTCTGCTGAGGGAGATGTTTCTTGCAAATCCGTCTTGTACATGTTCCCTTTCCTAGGGGCTCTAAGCAGGATATGGTCATGAGGAATGACCACCCCGGGCTTAAGAACAATGCACTCATGCTTAGTAAAGAGCATGTTATGACTTTGATCTCAAAATTAGTATACACTCAGAAGATTGTACCCAAGCTTCTTGATAAAATTTACTTTTTCAATACTGAGCTTACCATTTGTGACTTTACCCCTTCCTATCATGAAACCTCCAACATCTTCTACAAAAGCAACTTGTCTTTATCAATTCTTTCAAACTATTGAAGTAGTGACCTATTGCCTGTCATGTGTCTGGAACAACCACTATCAATGATCCATACATTTTTGTTTGTCTTGAGTTGTTCCTACACAAAAGAGATGGTTAGTTATATTTGGAAACTCAAGCCTCATTGGTCTTGGGCTCATCAAAAGAAGTTGAAGACAATGCAACAGTAATTGATCCAATAGTCATGCTAGATGGATCATTTGCTGAAGCTGATGAAGAACTTTCAGCCACTTGGTCTTTCTTTAACTTCCACACCACCTTTGGAAGCTTAGACTTGATTCGGAAGTTTTTTTGACTTTGAAAGTTTTGATGACTGGGCCTTCGGAAGATCTTGCTTTCACTACAGTAGGCTTTAGTACTTCGGAAGCATCCCTTTCTTCCGAGACCAAAGTTTCTTCTGAAAGCAAGTTTCCATATGTCTTCTTCTTCATTTTGGAGCTTTCGAAGGAAAGAGATTTTCCTTCTGAAGCTTTCTTCTTCTTCTCCAGACTCTTAGAAGCTTCTCTCTTTGTGATATAGAGAGTACTCTTTGGATTGTAGATACAATCTTTAGCAAGATGAGAGGTACTTCCACACATAACACAGTCTATTTTCTTCCTTCTAGAAGTCTTCTTTTATTAACAAGGCTGAACTTGATCACTTTTACTCTCCATATTCATATTCTCATATGATGTGGCAATTCTTGTGGGGTTAGAACTACCTTTGGACCTTGATGGTTCATGTTGTACAACAGTGGTGCACAACTTATCAGCTTTCTTCATGATAATGGGATGACTTGGACATAAACTATAACTTTTTGTCGTTGGAGTTAAAGTTTGTGTCCTTAGCTTTAACCACTTCAAATCCTGTAGAGACAAAGACTTGATTCTATGCCGAGCTAAAAGTGGCCCTGATCTCTTGAGCCTTCTTTACCTTTCTCTTGCTCCTTCTGATCAAGTTCTTCCTCTTGGACTTGGTCATCCCAAAAGCTTTACTCTCCTTAGAGGGATGATGACCCTTCTAGATCTTCTTCACTCCTCTCAGAGCCATTCTTCATCACCTCCTCTTCATCCTCTTTAGTCAAGGTGTCTATGAGAGGAAGCTCATCTTTACAAGTTCCACATCTAGGAGATCTTACAGACAAGATTGTGTGTGGAGGAGCTATCTCACGAGATCCCAGTCCCTGCTTATTCTGATAACACACTTTTGTATGGAAGGATAAGGATATCATGTTTTTGAAGGTCTCTTCTTCAAGAACACGTTTTTCTACCTGGCTTTGCTGATCACAAGCCCAGCCTAGCATTCAGTCAACTTAGTTATAAGATCCATGATCTGAGTCATATAGTTGGTGTGCTCATGTTTAAAAGCTAAAATTGTTTTCTCTAAGTCCTCTATCTTTAACTTATAATCATTTTCAGCCTTTTTGAAATTAGATTTTAAGATATTCAAGGACTAAAGATCAGATCTCATCTCTAAGTTGTAGGACCTGTATCTATTAACTTTAGTAATACATTCAGGAGTGCAAAGATGTTCCAATACCTTGGCTTCATCATGGTCAGCCATGAGTGCTTGATTTGGAGATGCCTTTTCCACCTGAAAGCTCCAGTCAAAGCCTCTTTCTTCAACAGCAACTGCAACTTGATGCTTTGACTTCTCATTTTGGGGAGCTCTCTCAGTGTAGTTTGTTTTGGCTTGAGTCTGGCAACCATTTGCTCTTGGTTCCTTGCACTCTCTAGCAAAGTGTCCTATATGGTTACAGTTATAACACTTTACCTTGCTTTTATCCAACCTAAACTTTCTACTGCCTGCATTGCTAGGAAACTTCCTCCATGTCCTCTTTTAGAACTTCTTGGCTCTGTGAGTGAGAAGAGCCATCTACTGAACTATCTCCATATATTCCAGATCATCTGGATGGATATAGTCCAAGTCTTCAAGGGTGAAGAGAAAGTTGCTTGTGGATTCATCAGTAGAGACAAAAGCATGAGAAGAACTTGTCTCTTGGAAGGGACCTCCTTGAGTGTAGCTTTCTTTTGGAGTCTCTAGAAAGGTGATGAATGGACCCTTTTGTGAGTTGTTAGGGTAGCATATGAGATGATGTTGAGGTTCTATGCTATCCATTTCAGTCACATGAAGGGCTGAACTCATTTGATTGCTAGAGTTACCAGATGAGTTTTGTATGTTCATCTCCATCTGGTAGCCACTGAGAATACCATACAACTCAGTCAGAGTAAGAGTCTTAAGGTTCTTAGCCCTTTTGATAATAACATAGTAGTGTGTCCATTGTCTAGGAAGAGAGGACATAAACTTCCTTACAATGTCCCGTTCTCAACATACCTGAAGTATTGTTGAGTTATGGTCTCACCTACTTTAAAGGTGAAGTTTTTAAACTGCTACTTGAGAAGATCCTTCTTGTTCTCCTTTGCTTTAGTTGAGCCCTCATACATAAGCTTTAGTGCTTCCCATAGTTGTTTTGCAGTCTTGCACTTCTTGAAGCCTCTGTAGATAGAGTTTGGAAGAGCAGTTTGAAGGGCTATTATGGCTTTTTGATCAATCTCTATTCTCTTCCTGTCTTCATCAGAGAAATCAACCACATGCTTTGGAATCATACCACCACCAGTAGCAGATGAGGTGCTTGGTATGTAAGGTCCTTCAACAATAGAGTTCCATATCCTGGAGTCTTGAGACACTATGAAGCCTTCCATTCTTTGACACCAAGTATCAAAGTCTTCAGGAGTGATCAGTGGAGACTTTGTCATAGTTCTAGTTTCCATATCAGCCTTGGTGATAGCTGACATTTGAGCTGTTAAGTGTTTTATGTGTGTGAGGGATCTTAAGATGGTGAGATCTTATATCAAGAGCTTTACAGGCTCTGATATCAAATGTAGGACCGTTAGAAGGGGTGATGCACTCTTACAACACAACAACACAAGTGAGGAGAGTTTTTTAGAGCACTTTACAGATCAAATAGGGAACTGGTTTAACTATTATGAGAGATGCTAAGAACACAAATAAAAGAGAGACAAAACAAGATAACAATACAAGTATTTGGTTTTTAAGATTGCAGTATATTGCTTCTCAAGTTCTATTACAAAGTGTTACAAAGCACAAAAGAAAGTTACAAGTACTTTATATACTTATACTACATCCTACAGCCGGCTATACTTTGAAAGCCAGTTGGATACATAAGACTAGACAACAGAATCAAATATAGAGTCAAAAGGCAGATTGCCTTTTGACTAGTGACTATGACATGCCATAGCTCACATCCTAATATATTACAAAAAAGATAAAGTACATAAAGTAGAAAGCTCAGACTCAAGACCTCAA